>JAODAL010022919.1:0-63733 GCA_025379985.1 Phyllomedusa bahiana | reverse complement strand
AATTCACTGTGGTGACTATAAAATTGCTGGATTCAAACTTAAGTGCAAGGTGCATATATCAACAAAGGTGGAATGGGCAATATTGAAAATGAACACCTATCTGAAATGTATACTGATAAAAAAGTGGAGTTTTGCACTTAACAAAGAGACCTGCAGTTACTAGAAAAGATGTGTATCCTATAAGTTCAGGCTGCCCAATATCCAGGAAATATTTCAATAGAAAACTGTTAATAATAAAGCTATTGCAGTGCAATGTCTACACTAAGTCTTGGTGAACTTTATCCAGCATTCTTTAGAGAGCTTTGTCTGTGTTCGCCCGCGGGGGCCCCCCTCCGCTCCCCCCCCGTGACTTTACAGCGGTAGATGCTCCTTTAAATTCTCTCCCTAACTATATAAAATCTCCCAATCACTACTCTAACTAATTTGTACGGATCACAGCTAATAGTAGTGGTTTCTCTGTGAAGAAACATAATAATTTCGCTGAGCTGTTTGGACACAAGCAGAGCGCACGTCCTTCTGCTCTGAAATGCTGGGGAGACACTGAGGCTGAACGGGAAAACGCTGTTCTATGTAAAACGAGGTCACGTGATTTTTCCAGCCAATCGAAACCCATACACATCCTCCCCATGACTTCGCACACACATCTCACCCTGCTCTATTCTGTAAGCTGATTTGCTGGCCGCCAAAATGACAGGAAGCGCCGAAAATGGCACGATATTAATAGATGATGCTCAGATTTTAACATAAATTATCGCATGATCTAAAAAATCCGATCACCATAAAAACTGTGCCGATTTCAAATTTGTCGATAATAATCGCTCAACACTAATTATAATCAGTAATATTTATAAAAATATGTGATACAAAAGCGGTACATCAAATCACAGTGCATCAAGGAATTATGCTTATGATTCATTACATTAGTAAGGGCTTGTTCACACGACGTATTTGTGATCCGTTTTACGGATCCATTTTACGGATCCGCAAAACGGATCTAACAATTTTCAGTGTGATTAACATTGAGTTCAATGGAAAAACGCTTCGCTGTTCTCACGGGAGATCGGCGATGCATTTTTGAGGGCTCTCCTGCGCTGCGCTTTTCGCATCCGCTTTAAGGCCATGTTCACACGGCTTAAAATGGGCCGTATTTCGGTCCGTAATTACGCGTTCATTACGGTAATCCACAGTTCTCATAGAGAACTATGGATTACGAGATAATTGACATGTCACTTTCTAGCAGCGTATACGCGCCGCTAGCAGTGATTCTCTATGGGCCGGCGAAGTGCCGGCCCCCTGCTCCCTCCCCTGCTCCCGCCCCACCCGCGTCCGCACGGCGTAATTGCGGGGCGAAATTACGCCCCGCAGTTAAGCCATGTGAACCTAGCCTAAGAATTGACATGTCAATTCTTATTGCGTTTTACGCAAGTGAAAGCCCATAGGAGATAATGGAGTGCGCTTTTGGCACCTGTCCAAAAGCGCTCAACACTCCGGGTACGTATCAGCTGCGCTTTGCATCCTGAAAGCGGATGCGAAAAGCGCAGTAGGCAGCTGCAGGGGGATCGCGGGACGGCGCGGCTGAAGCATGTGAGTGGTGAGCGGGGCAGGAGACTGAGAGAGGTGCGGGCAGGAGACTATGACAGGAGGTGCGGGCAGGAGACTGACAGGAGGTGCGGGCAGGAGACTGACAGGAGGTGCGGGCAGGAGACTGAGAGGAGGTGCGGGCAGGAGACTATGAGAGGAGGTGCGGGCAGGACACTATGACAGGAGGTGCGGGCAGGACACTATGACAGCAGGTGTGGGCAGGACACTATGACAGGAGGTGCGGGCTGCAGACTGACAGGAGGTGCGGGCAGGAGACTGAGAGGAGGTGCGGGCAGGAGACTATGACAGGAGGTGCGGGCAGGACACTATGACAGGAGGTGCGGGCAGGAGACTGAGAGGAGGTGCAGGCAGAACACTATGACAGGAGGTGCGGGCAGGAGACTATGAGAGGAGGTGCGGGCAGGACACTATGACAGGAGGTGCGGGCAGGACAATATGAGAGGAGGTGCGGGCAGGAGACTATGACAGGAGGTGCGGGCAGGAGACTATGACAGGAGGTGCGGGCAGGAGACTGACAGGAGGTGCGGGCAGGAGACTGAGAGGAGGTGTGGGCAGGAGACTATGACAGGAGGTGCGGGCAGGACACTATGACAGGAGGTGCGGGCAGGAGACTGAGAGGAGGTGCGGGCAGGACACTATGACAGGAGGTGCGGGCAGGACACTATGACAGGAGGTGCGGGCAGGACAATATGAGAGGAGGTGCGGGCAGGAGACTATGACAGGAGGTGCGGGCAGGAGACTATGAGAGGAGGTGCGGGCAGGAGACTATGACAGGAGGTGCGGGCAGGACACTATGAGAGGAGGTGCGGGCAGGAGACTATGACAGGAGGTGCGGGCAGGAGACTATGACAGGAGGTGCGGGCAGGAGACTATGACAGGAGGTGCGGGCAGGAGACTATGAGAGGAGGTGCGGGCAGGAGACTATGAGAGGAGGTGCGGGCAGGAGACTATTAGAGGAGGTGCGGGCAGGAGACTGACAGGAGGTGCTTGCAGGAGACTATCACAGGAGGTGTGGGCAGGAGACTATCACAGGAGGTGCGGGCAGGAGACTATGAGAGGAGGTGCGGGCAGGACACTATGACAGGAGGTGCGGGCAGGAGACAGAGAGAGAGAGAACTGAAAACGCATCCGCAAAGCGGATCCGTAAAACGCATGTTAAACAGCATGCAATACGGATCAGAATAAAGTATCAACTGTTGCGTTTTTCGGATCCGCTTTCCGGATGCGTTTTTCAGCTATCAAAAACGGATCCGTAAAAAGCATCAAAAACGTCGTGTGAACAAGCCCTAATACAGCATAATAATTGTGACTTTAGTTCACCAAGTTTTAAATAATAAATAAAGATTCAAGTGTTTACAATAGAAGGAAGAGTTAAAAGGAGGGTGAGGATTATGCCACTGAACTATGAAATAATTGTATTAGATGTTTTTAACTTGTAATCAAGATTTATGGGTTTGAGGAAGGGCCGGTAAAAGGGTGTGGCTTAAAAAATTCTGCGGCCAGTTATTCTGCTTGAAGAAAATATTTAAAAATATGAAAGTATGATTGATCGATCTATGTATCTATAGTATGTATCTATCTTAACACAAAAAATAAACACACTGAAAGACAACATCTGCTGCACTCGGAGAAATTATATGCTTGGTACAGAATATGTTCCAACATCACAACTAGAACATCACTTTGAGGCCTTAAATTTTTGAAAAGTTATACAGGCTTGGGGTTAGGATAAAAGATCAGAAGCCCACTTTACCTTTTCGTTTATTTCATGTGGGACTGCTCTTCCTATGCGAGTCATTTACTTTGTCTAAACCTTTGTTTAGTTGGTGCATTAATGCACAGTGGCCCATATCCAATTTCTACTTTTCCTTTCCCTTTTCTCTTCAACTTACATTTTCTCTGTTTTATTTTTACTCTTTTCTTTTTTTCTTTTCATATTTTGTCCCGTCCCATCTGTTTTTCTCTATTATTCAGCTTTCTCTATAAAGTTCTTTTATTTCCCTGCTTTTATCGTTCTTTCATGCTTCTGTTCTTCTATTTTGTTAGACATCTAAGGTTGAAATGAATTAACCCTTTCCTGGTTGAAAGAGAACCTGTCATGACAGACTTTAACTAAATTACATCAGCAATGTGAAACAACAGAAATCTATTCAGACCAGTGAAGCCACTTTAAAAAATTGGATAATCCAATGTACTAAGAAAAAGCATACAATTCATTGAAACCTTTTACGCCTCCTTCAGTACGCTGGCTTTTTTCAAGTATAAAAAAGCCTATGAAAAAAGCCACAGATAAAGGACATTGTTAAAAAAAAAAACACAATTGACCTAAAAAGCATATCACAAGGCCAAAAAAAACACTACAAACACACAAAAAACTTTGTCTGTAGTGCATTTTATTTTGAGCTATAGACTTTGCAACTAAAATCTGACTGCAGTGTTTCTGAGCCTCTAAAACACGTGTAAAATACAAAAAAGGAAAAAAAAAATTAAAATTAAAAATAGAGTTGTGTAACGTTAAACATGTGATGCGATAATAAACAGCCCCTAAAGTGCCAAAAATAGGTGCTAAAAAGATAATACTTTCTGATTTTGTGGAGTGTACAACATGTTTCCTCTAAGCCAGCCAGAGGCTCTGAAGATGATTCAAATTCTGTATCTTTTATTAATAACCTAGAAGCAATTTACTGTGGATTTACATATCTACACCACAGGTCAATTTTTTTTTAATGTTGCATATCGCCTCAACATGGTAATCTCATTTACTTAGCGACTATCCTGCTGCTGACTTTACCTTTGTATATCTGCAGGTAAAATCTGCAGCTTTTCCTCCACATGTGAATTTCATGATTCCCAGAGTCAAACAAACTTTGTTCGCTACAGTGTATCAACACACGTATTTAACTAGTCTACATTTCCCAGTAATTTCCCCATTCTCATTCTATCAAGCTGTTAATGAAACAAAATTGAGATATTGCAGACGGATGCTACAGTGTAAATGTTAAGCAAAATTATTATGTACTTTGTATTTTTAGATTTTCTACAGAGCTGTAGTTAACCTGTGAAAAAGCTTTATATTGCCAGTGTTAAGGTTCATTCTATTACATACAGCATAAGGTGCACTTGTAGTCTTTAAGTTATCTAGAACATTGGATGGGGTGAAGAAACAATTGAATGTGCTGATCACTGGTGCAAATAAACCTGTGGCATGTATCTTTGGTGCCAGCTATACCAATGTCTGATGTAATATATAGATATAGCAAAGTTAAACTTGAACGTACCATGATATCACAGCACAAAAAGCTAACTCAACTTCCTAATAGTTTTTAAATGACTTTTCTCATGATATAAGAGCAGAAAATATGGAAAGCTATGCAGGGCCATTCCCAGGGGCGATCGCCCGGGGAGCTGGGGCTCTGCTCTCCCGAGGGGGGAGCCGCGGCCACCCGCCTCGCCCACCTGGCATTTAGCCTCTAACTCTGCATGGCCAATGTAAAACAGCCGTGCAGAGTCAAAGCAAGCAGCTGCACACTCTCTGTGCAGCTGCTCCTACGGAGAGGTGGCAGGATGGATCGTTCCCTTCCTGCCTCCTCCCCTGTATGTACAGCTCTCAGTCAGTGCTGTACATACACAGCAGCGTTGCAAGGGACGCACAGCTTTCACTACACCCCCTGCGACACTGAGTCTCAGCCCCTGCTGGTCCCAATGGTTCCCGGAAGCTGAGTGCTGGGTGTAAGTGATGTGACGTCATCACGCCGCTTACAGTGATCACCAGCTCCAGGACCTGGCAGCACTGCCGGGATCCTTGAAAGGTGAGTGTGTTTTTCTTATTTTATTATCATTAGCTCTAGGGGCAACTATCTGGTTACCGGGGGAGGGGGAGTTAACATGGTTGCAGGGGCTACTATAGGGGGCTAGTATCTGGCTACAGGGGACTTCTACATGGCTACTGGGGCTGCAACATGGCGACAGGGGCAACTATCTGGCAACACAGGGCTGCTACGTGGCTAGAAGGGAATCTATCTGGCTACAGGGGGGTGTTACATGGCTACAGGGGCAACTATCTGGCTACAGGGGCAACTATCTGGTTATAGGGGGTATTACATGGCTACAGTGGGCTACTATCTGGCCACAGCGGCAACGATCTGGCTTCAGAGGCTGCTACATAGCTACAGGGGCAACTATCTGGCTTCAGAGGTTGCTACATGGCTACAGGGGCAACTATCTGGCTACAGAGGGCTGCTAAATGACTAGAGGGCAGCTATCTGGCTACAGAGGGGTATTACATGGCTACAGGGGCTACTATCTGGCTGAAGGGGCAACTATCTGGCTACAGGGGGTATTACTTGGCTACAGTGGGCTATCTGGCTACAGGAGGCTGCTACATGGCTACAGGGGCAACTGTCTGGCTACAGGGGCTACTACATAGTTACAGGGGCAACTATCTGGCTACAGGGGGGTCTTATATGGCTACAGGGGGCAGCTATCTGGCTACAGGGGGGTATTACATGGCTACAGGGGGCTGCTATCTGGCTACAGAGTCAAGTATCTGGCTACAGGGGGTATTACATGGCTATAGTGGGCTACTATCTGGCTACAGGGGGCTGCTACATGGCTACAGGGGGCTAGTATCTGGCTATAGGGGGCTACTAACTGGCTGCAGGGGGCAACTAACTGGCTACAGGGGGCTAACTACCTGGCTACATGGGGCAAATAACTACCTACAGAGACCTATATAACTACATAATGGGGATCTATATTTCTACTTATTGGGGAGCCTATATGACTACCTATCAGCTTAATAGGGGACTGAGATATCTACCTATTGGGGTACCTATAAGTTTACCTACCTAATGGGCGCTATACACCTACTTAATTGAGGACTGTCTACCTAGTTTGGGGGTGTACCTTCTGCACTTTTACTGTTTGGGACACAATGAGGTAATTTTTACCATTTGGGGCACTAGAAATGGAGAGTTTATACAGAGATAGGAATTGGTAGAGAAGAGCTGATATATTGAGGAGTCTAAGATATTTGTTTTGTAAATTCTACAGTGAAGAGTCGTGGCCGGGAGAAGACGTTATGGTGGTCTAGGCCAGATGGAGAAGAAGAGAAAAAGAACAACTCTTCAGAGATATCTCCTATAAGTCCATGGATGTAACTTTACTGTAATCATTTATATGTCTGCAGAGCCTATGTACAACTGGTATCCACTACTGTGTGGTCACTGTATGGCGGTAATATAGGTTATAGTATAACAGTTTGTATTCATTAATGGTATTATGTATTATTCAGTCACCATGTGGTGGTGATATGTAGTCATGGTATGGGGGTAATATTCGGTCACTATGTGCTCGTGATATGTGGTCTTAGTAGGATATTGGTACTATTAGCATTGGGATTCTGGTTTTGTGTAGCAGTGTTATATTTGGTAACTGTATGACTATTATTTTGTCGTTTTATATGTAGCACATTGTGGTAAAGCCTTTTGTGTATTTTGGCTCTGCTTGATGGTGATGCAATGTGTCACACTGTGGCTCATTATATTACGGGGGGGAGGGGTGAGACTTTCTTCACCTCGCCCTGAGTGCAATTTAGCCTAGGAACGGCTCTGAAGCTATGACATCACCATCTTGTTAAACTTTACTACATTAGTAACTGATCCATAACGATGCATTTTTCTTTCCTCCGAGCCTTAAGGCTGAGTCCACATAACCGGGCAGCTGTATGTGGAAGAAATCATGGCCAAATGCGGTCATTAATGCTGTTGAAATAGCTATATCACTTGACAAAGATCTTGTGGCCATTGGTGGCCATATGTAATCATAGTATTGTCTGCATCTGACTGATGGACCTTTTTTCTATTTCCAGGTGTGGGAAGGAGGTGTGGACATAGAGAAAAGGAACAAATGTATAATGAAGTATTCTGAAATAAGGTAATTAACCAATTTTTATTTTGCCTAGATACAGATGTAACAGAACTGTAATGTATTAACACTTTCTTGTTTTTATATTTCTATTCAAACCCTTTTATGATGACCTCTATCTTTGGTAGGACACTGAAATTCTGCAACTCCTAGCAGCGATGAGCATTAACTAATCTGAAAGAGTCCATTAAAGGGGTTTTCTCCCCACAATAAATAGTTTTTTAACATGTAGGGAAAGGTAAATGAAGACTATTACCAAATACATTGATGTTTAGATTTTGCTCTGTTCAGGAGATGAAGAAGATTTTATCTACTGCTACTCCCAGCTTAGGCTGTGCACAGTTCTACAGCAATGATTGGCATATCTAGATTTTATTTTTTTATAGGGCATTCCCAACCCTTTTGCCATCAGTCTTCTGTTTTTGCTTATAAAATGTATATTTACTATTGACACATTGACTACAAACACTGAGTAAGTATGGTCTGAAGGCTCCAATAGCCTGTGGCAATATCTACTTGAGGTTCCCAAACATTTTCATATGAGATAATGGTATAATTGTCATTTTATGTGGCCACCATGACACAGCTGCAGGCTATGGAAGCTGTATACTAACACTCTTAGCAGTTAGTTTTACAGTCACAGCCAGTTTTTCTTTCACTCTACCTTTGTCAGGTTCTGGGTGGTTCTAGAATCTTGTTAAAGATAATTGGTCTAGTCGGAGTGAGCTCTTTGACCAAGGTGACCTCACTACCTACTATCTGCTCTAATCAGATTAAAGAGATATGTACTTTACCTGTAGAAACCTGTGTGCACTCAGAGCAGATAAAATCACCTGACAAAGGTAAAAGTAATGTGTTTAGAAGTCCTAAATTATCTGTCCCTATATGTTGAAAACTAATCTTAGTAGTGAGAAAACCATTTTGATTACTTGTAAGATACTAGAGTCAAAATAAATAAGTTTCACCATGAGCAAGGACAAGGTATTTTTCTACTCTAGTGTCTTTCGCTCCTTTCTACATGGAAAATTCAAATGGAGGCCTTGACCTGACATATGGAGCTTGTTGCTGTGCCCAGGGCTGCCATCAGAAATTTCAGGGCCCCATATAGCTGAAGCGTCTGGGGCCCCCCCCCGTCAACCACGCCTCCATTGCCCCGCCCACTCAACAGTCACCCAACGCGAGAAAAAAAATGCAATTGCGCCAGGGGGGAAGGGGCACTGGGGCAAGGTGGGCTTCAGAGGGGCCCCAGAGGCATCGTGCACAGCTAGGCCCCAGGGGGGAAGGGGCACTGGGGCAGGGTGGGCTTCAGAGGGGCCCCAGAGGCATCCTGCACAGCTAGGGCCCAGGGGGCGCTGGCGCAGGGGCATACGAGGGGCCCCACACAGCTGGTGCCCGGGGGGGGGGTGACCCCAGGGGTTTCAGTGTGGTGTGTTGGGGCGGGGTGGGCTTCAGAGGGGCCCCAGAGGGAGGCACTGGGGTAGGTGGGGGTTTCAGTGGTACGTGCTGGGGCAGGCGCGGCTGGTGAGGGGCCCCCGGGGCTGCTGAGGGGCCCCACACAGCTTGGGCCCGGGGGGGGCCGTCGGACAGGTGGGGGGCTTCCGAGGGGCCCCAGGGGGAGGTGCTGGGGCAGGGTGGGCTTCTGAGGAGCCCCACACAGATGGGGCCCAGGGGGAGGCACTGGGATAGGTGGGGGTTGCTGGGGCAGGGTGGGCTGCTGAGGGGCCCAGGTGCTTCAGAGGGGCCCCACACAGCAGGGGACAGGTGGGGGCACTAGGGAAGGTGGGGGGCTACCGGGGGGCCCAAGGGGGCGGTGCGGGGCCCGGGTGGGCTTCTGAGGGGCCCCCGGGGTTCCGGGGGGCCCCACATCGCTAGGGCCCAGGGGGAGGCCCGGTGGGAGGTGTGGGTGCTGGGACACGGTGGGCTGCTGAGGGGCTCCAGGGGATTCAGAGGGGCCCCACACAGCGGGGGCCAGGTGGGGGCACTAGGGCAGGTGGGGGGCTTCTAAGGGGCCCCATAGGGAGGTGCAGGGGCAGGGTGGGCTTGTGCGGGGCCCCCGGGGTCCAGAGGGGCCCCACACAGAGCGGGCCCATAGGGGAGGCACTGGGGTTGGTGGGGGTGCTGGGGCAGGGTTGGCTGCTGAGGGGCCCCAGGGGCTTCAGAGGGGCCCCACCAGCTGGGCCAGGTGGGGGCACTAGGGCAGGTGGGGGGCTTCTAAGGGGCCCCAAAGGGAGGTGCTGGGGCAGGGTGGGCTTGTGAGGGGCCCCAGGGGTTCAGGGGGTGGAGGGGGCGGAGGCACTGGGATAGGTGGGGGTTGCTGGGGCAGGGTGGGCTTGTGAGGGGCCCCAGGGGTTCAGAGGAGGCACTGGGGTAGGTGGGGGTGCTGGGGCAGGGTGGGCTTGTGAGGGGCCCCAGGGGTTCAGAGGGGGCATGGGGTAGGTTGGGTGCTGGGGCAGGGTGGGTTTGGGGGGCCCCAGGGGTTCGAGGAGGCATTGGGGTGGTGGGGGTGTGGGGGGGTGGGTGCTGGGGGGCCCCCACCAGTGGGGTCGGGGGGGTTTTCAGTGGGGGTTTAGGGCATGGTGGGTTGCCATCAAAAATGTGAGGGGGGCCGCGCTTGGTCACAGGAGCGCCCCCAATACTTTTCGAGCTGCTACCCTTCATTTTTACTTCAGTCCTTGCTCCGTCCTTGAGGAGATCGCCCTCTCTTCTTGTTGCAGGGGTCACTGAACCCCGCCCCAGGAGGGGAAAAGAGGAGGGGCGACCCCCATACAGGTGGAGCAGGGGTCTGAAGTAAGTGAGAGGCTGATGCAGCTCTTTACTGTTGGAGGGGGCCTGTGATCAGGCGGGGCCC
Source organism: Phyllomedusa bahiana (assembly GCA_025379985.1). Lineage (NCBI taxonomy): Eukaryota > Metazoa > Chordata > Amphibia > Anura > Hylidae > Phyllomedusa > Phyllomedusa bahiana. The sequence goes on along the minus strand of JAODAL010022919.1, from coordinate 53,358 downwards.
CCCCTACTTGTGTGTGGTCAACCCCACCCTGCCCCTTTGCTCGGCGGGGGCCCCCCCTCCTCACACTCTGAGCGAGGGCCCCAGGGCGTCAGGGGGCCCCGTTTTCGGCTCAGGAAAGTGTTTGTGAAACAAGGGGGCCTGCTTGCGGGGGCCCCCTTGTTTCACCGGGCCCCATACAGGAGTACTGGCTGTACCCCCTTTATGGCGGGCCTGGCTGTGCCTCCCTCCCCTCCAAGACAAGCGGAATAGGAGAAAAAAATTGTTTTTATGTTGTTTATTTATGAAAAAACATGTTGGTTTTTTTTCGGGGAGTAGTTTAGGCATATAAAAATTTCAGTTTTACTTTTTTTCAAGGAAATCTTTAAAAACCCCTTCCAAATTAGATGTCCCCCATACCCCTAGCGCAAAGGGAAATATGGGTACGTCCTGGCGTTCATGTGGTTACAGCGACCCGCATGATGGAATGGGAAGTGGTAAATTCCCCGTGGCCCTGCGCATCCCCGGGTGGAGTGACCATGAAGGTGTGAGTTCCTTCCCTGCGATTGGCGCAGTAGGTCTTGGGGCCCCCACTGATCCCCTCCCCAATGGCAGGGGTTGTTTTACTAAAGCTCGGGGGTGTTGTAAAGTCCCATGCCCAAAATGCTTGTGGAATGGTGATTGACGTCGATGATCCTTTATGCAGGTCTCCTTTATATGAACGATCTGAAAATCGCTGATACAAATCCCCTATGGGGAAAAGGGGAAAAAAAAATGAAAAAGTAAAAAAAAGTAAAACACAAACACGAAAAACAAAATAAAAAACGCGTACACTGTCCTTTTGCCCTTTTCAAACGCCAATCGCCCCCAAAAAAAAATCAAAAAAAAATAAAAGTCCCATTTTTGGGATTGCGTGTGGTAATGACCACCCAATTTTAAAAAGTCATGTTATTAAACCCGTGGTGAAGCTGTAAAAAAAAAAAAAATCACAGAATTGCGATTTTTTTTCTCTGAGCCCTAAAATGGAAAAAAAAGCGATCAAATCGTTGAACCGAAAGTGATGCCCTGAAAAACATCAGTTCATCTCAAAAAAAAAAACTCCTTAACCCGCTCTTATCAGAAAAAAATGGCTATCAGAAGAAAAAGGGGCATAAGTATTTTTTTACAAATAAAAAACTTTAAAAAAAAAAAAAAAAAACCCGCTTTCACATAAAAATTATGTAAGGATATGGGGGGATCCTTGAACCCCAAGCGATGGAGTAAGCCCCGCCAGGGGTGGAGTTAAGTAGGTCGGTTTCCCAGAGCCTCGCAAAGCGGGGTGGGTTGCTCGGCGGATTACTACCAGGGCGTACTCCTGGTGACTTTTTGGGTGGCAGCCGGGTGTTCGCAGTAAGAATGTTTAAGCAGGCTCGTATGGGAAAAGGAGAAGGTCAGTGAGGGGCAGGGTTCTGTGGGGACGGAAGGTCAGGACAGGGGGATGGTTGTGGTCAGGGGGGGAGGGGAAGGTCGGTATATGGGAAAAAGAACGGACACAGGAAGGGTTCTCTTGGACAGGGCCTATCATTTGGCAAGGTGTAAGGAAGGGGGAGAGCTTTTTAAAAAGGGTCAGCGCCCCGGGGAAAAACCCAATACCCCGCCTGTCCCTTTAAATTTTCCTGAAGGCCGTGGCGTGCTTAGGGGCGCGCCCCTGCACCCCGCGGCACAGGAGCGCGGCGGGGCGGAAAGGAGAATGGGGGTTAAATGGGACACAGAGCTGCGGGGTGTCCCAGTCCGCACGGGGGTGCGGGGGCACCCGTAACACTATATAAAATGGTATCCCCTAATTGTTCAACCCCGGGATAAAAAATAAAATTGTTCCGTATACGCAAGATGGGGTGTTTTAAAATAAAAAAAAAAAAAAAACACTATGGATTGCGATTTTCTTCCCTGCCTTTAAAAATGGGAAAATTTTAAAAGCAAACAAAAAGCTTTGTCCCCCCCAAAAATGATACCAATAAAAACATTGAATCATCGCACAAAAAACAAGCTGCTACATAGCTCCGTACACAGAAAAATAAAAAGTTATGGCTCTAAGACAATGGGGATGCAAAAATGTGTTTTCCTTTTTTTGAATAAAAGTGTTTTTATTGTGCAAAAGCAGTAAAACAAAAAAACAAAAAAAATTGTGTATCGCTGTAATCATATTGACCTGCTAAGTAAAACTAGCATGTCATTTATACCACACAGTGACTGCTGTAAAAAATAAAAAAACACTACCAGGATTGCTTTATTTTGTTCAAAACACCTCACAAGAGCCTTAATAAAAAGTGATCAAAGCATCATATGAACTACATAATGGTATCAATAGAAATGTCAACTCATCCAACAAAAAACAAGTCCATAATCAGCTCTACGTACAGAAAAATAAAAAAGTTATGGCTGTCAGAATAGGACAACATAAAAACACAATTTTTCATAGACATATTTCTATTGTGTAAAAGTAATAAAACATAAAAAACTATATAAAATTTATATCATTGCAATTTAAACCCAAAAAACAATGATGGAACTGCATTTTTTCCCCCACCATTTTCATGACCCAATGCTAAAAAAAATTATGGAACACCTGTGCACCCAAAATGCACAATACACCAATAGATGAGATATATGAGGGGTGTTGAATCTAAAATGGTGTAACTTCTGAAAGTTTTAACCTGTTCTGGTACTTTGGGGGCTTTGCAGATGCGACATGGCCCCACCAAAATCTGCCTTTCAAAAGCCAAATAGCGCTCCCTCCCTTGTATGCCCTCCCATGGGCCCAAACAGCAGTTACACCCATATATAGGTTATTGCTGAATTTGGAAGAAATTGCGTAACAAAAGTTCAAGTTTTTTTTTCCAGGATTCTTTGTAAAAATTAAACATTTTCAGCTGAAAGCGCAGTTTGTTGGGAAAAAAATTCTTTATTTTCACAGCCTAACGCTAAAAAAAATTTGTGAAACACCTGTGGGGTCGATATACTTACTGTACCCCTGGATATATTCCTTAAGGGGTGTAGTTTCCAAAAGGGGGTCTTTTTATGGTTGTTTATTAAGTTTTAGCACCTTAGTGTCCACAAACCTGAAATGGCGTCTAAATGAAGTCATAATGAAATGAGACCCCAGAGTCCAGTAGGTGCTCCTCCTACTCTGAGGCTTGTGGTTGAGCCAAATAGCGCACTAGGGCCACATATGGGATATCTCTGAAAACAGCAGAATCTAGGGAATCAATATTAAGTTGCATTTCCCTGGTCTCATTTACTTTGTTCTTGTGAATAATTGATAAAGATTGAAGATCTGCAAAAAAAGTGAAATTTTGAAATTTCACCTCCACTTTGCTATAATTTCTGTTGAAAACACCTAAAGGGTTAACAAACTTCCTAAATGCTGTTTTGAATACTTTACGGGGTTTATTTTCTTATATTAAGTCATTTATGGGGGTATCTTACATGCAGGCCAATCAAAGTCAAGTCAGAACTGGACTGGTCCCTAAAAAAAATGTATATCACAAATTTTCTTGAAAATGTGAAAATTACTACTAAATTTCTAAGCCCCCTAATGTCATAAAAAAGACAGTTAAAAAATTATTTTTGAAGTTAAAAAATAGTAAATTTTTCCATGTTTTCACGATACTTTGATAGTTTTCATAAATAAACAAGGACTTCTTGAACCAAAATTTCTTACTAACTTAAAGCACAATTTGTCACGAGAAAACACCCTATGAATCACATGGATAGGTAAAAGTGTCAAAATGTTATTCTCACATAAAGTGACACATATCAGATGTCAAAAATGTGGCTCTGTCAGAGAGGCCAAAACTGGCTCCGGCGGTAAGGGGTTAAAAAAAGTTTATTTGCTTTGCTTCACTGTTTTCTGAGATAAATTAGATTTTTATTTTTTTTGTTTACAGACTTTTGTTAGGGTTAGCTTTTTGCACGTTGAAGTGTAATTTCTATTAGTAATGTTTTTGGGTATACACGCAACTTTTTGATTTATTCCAATTTTTTTGTAGCGACAAAGAAAACAGGTAAAAACACAATTTTGGTATTCAGTATTTGCAAGATAAATAAGGTTATATGTTAATAGATTTGGCTAGGGCTTAGAGCAGGGGTGTCAAACTCAAATACACAGTGGGCCAAAATAAAAAATATGAACAAAGTTGCAGGCCAACTAGCGTGGCGTCTCTGCTTGCAGATATACTGGGGCTCATATGAAGCTTCTATTATTTCGTCAGTTTTCCCACTATCTGAGTTGTATTTCGTGGGACATGGTCCCTTCTCTGCTCTAAGTAGGCTGAGTGAGCGCAGTGTTCTGACAGCTTTTGGCTTCTTCTCTGTACACTGCCTGGCCATTACTTGTGGGCCAAATGTAATTACACTGCGGGGCCAGATTTGGCCCGCAGGCCTGAGTTTATGGCCATGGCTTAGAATAAACTTTTATACACGTCCCTCTCACCTTGGATGTAGCAATGTCGTCATCCTCTCTCTCCAAAAGTCTTCTATTTTCTTCCAGTCTTCTTCAGAATTATGTCATTAGGCAAGAATGACTGTAAGAGAACAGTGTGGCGAGTGAAGAACGTGGCATTGGATCCGAAGTGAGAGGGGAGGTGGATACAAAGAATTTTTATTTATTTTCTGAGCCCACCAGAATTCTAAGGCTATGTTCAAACGGCTGATTGACGCCGTAATTGCGGGATGGATCTCGCCTGGTGTGTGTATGGGGGCGGGGGGACCAGCAGCTCGCCGGCCCCATCGACTTTCATTATCCACGGCACGTAGCCCGCCGGGATAATGTGCATGTCACTTTCTCCCCGCTCGCCGTATTTCGTTCTTTCTGAGAACTGTGGATTACCGTAATGACAGGGACATATTTCAGCCATATTTGCGCGCAGTACGGCCCGCAATACGGACTGAAATCTGTCCCAAAATCAGCCGTGTGAACATAGCCTAAAAATAAATAAATAAAAACAAAGTAGACAACTCCTTTCATTGAACTTAAAAATAAGAAATAATGTGCCTTCACATAGTTACATAATTAGCAGTGTGTACATTGTATACATAAAAATCATTAAAGGAGTTGTCTCATTACAAGCTTTCAGCCTGTCTCTGTACCTGGCAGTTGACTGGAGGGGCGTGCTTCTTGTCTGCCTCTTCTCCTCCCTCTCCCACTCTCCCCTCCGCACACAGCTCTCCTCCGTAACTACTATACAGCTGGGGGGGATGGGGGCGAGGGGGTTTGCTGCCAGAGTTAACCCTGTGTGTGCCTGCCTAGGTCTGTTGCAGGCTCCTTGATCAGCTGTATTGTTAGCTCCACGGAGACATAGAGAGAGGGCTGATCTATGAGTGTGGAGAGGTCTGTGAAGCTGTGTATGCTAATAGCAGAGCAGGGGGGATGTAAGTGTTCCTATACCCCCTGCTTAGCATACAAATCTGCACATCTCCAGCAACAAACAGACCCTGTCAGAACAGACAGCAGTGACCCTGTGTGTTACTATAATCATGATGTGTCACTTGTACAGCAGAGCATTGAAGGCATTTTCACGTTGCTGATTGTATCTATTATAGTCAACAGCTCCTTTTTCAGACACATCATGGTATTATGAGTATTGTAACCACACAGGTTCACTGTATGGTTCGACCATTCTATTGATCTCAGCCGTACCTCTTGCTCTTCTGTCAATCTGTGTAGAGAACAGGAGGAAGGCTCAGGCTACCACAGTTAATCTCAGCAACACGACAGAAAGAAGCCAGAGCCTTCCCTCCTACTCACACCGCACAGAAGCATTCTGTGCTGTGAGGGGCTCTCTGCCTGAAATTCTGAGGTGATGAGTTCATCGACCGTGACCAGTAAGTGAGATAAGGAGAGTCATCAGGTCGGCTGTAGAGATTTTTAGAAGCTTGATGTAGCTTTTTAACAGGGAACTAACTCAAAACGTCAGTAGGACATTTGTAATGAATATATATTGCAAAGTGCTTGTTTTTTAAAGATCTATTTAATTAAACACCCAATCTATTGTAGCGAGACACCCCTTTAAGGGTATAATGCTCTTCAGATATTTGGCTTCTTAAGTAGTTTTGTATGATGAGGCCGCTGACTAGTTAAGAGATGATAACTCAAATGTCCTCAGTGATTGATAAAGGGCTTGCGCAGCTTTGGTTTAGGAGCATGCTCTTCACAAGTGTCCCTGCAGTATGAGAGATATAAACAGATGGCAAACAATTCATTGTGTTTAGGTTTCAGAAGCTTTAGTTAGAGGCGTATCACAACTGTGACAGTTCTATTGGATATGCTTAACACTTTTGATGTGTTATGACCCTTTACAATGGCTCTGTAAGATTTTGGTCATATTCATAAGTAACTCAATTGGCTGATATATGTTAGTTTGTTTGATCATTGCAAGATTTATGTAGTGGTTGAGACTTTCCAGTATTGAATATAGAGGACATGAATGGTTAAGCTTTTATAAAACGCACCATTGATTTGTCAGTTTCAGATATTTAAAAGGCAGATATTATGTGAATACAGTGTGTGCTTATTTGCGCATAGAGTACAAAATTGAATTTGGATAATCACTGGTCTTCAAATATCTGTTGTAAGTGAAACATATGCGTTTTTTGTGTATGTAAAACGCATTCTGCTTGAAAGAGAAAATGGGCTGGAGTCAGTGAAAGAGTTCACAATGTTCACAGCTTGTGTATTTCATCTAATTGTGCTCTGTTGTGTGTTTGTCAACCTGTGTAGGAAGGTGGAATAAAGGGTGTATGAAAAAGAAAAAAGCACATCTCTGGAACGAAGACATCCATGTGTGCAGTAAACTGTTGTCGGTAAAACATAATGCCGAAAAACACTAGATGGCAGTGATGATTTGTTCAGAAAAATCCAAAGTACTGCATATAATACGACTATACTGTATTGGTAGTTTTCATTGTCTGATGAATGGTTTTTTGTGGTCAGTACTTAGCCTAAATATTGACTGAGTCGAAAAATTATTGTTATAATTAGAGTAAATATGCAGTGACACTCTTGAATCATTGATTTAGCACTGTTAAAACATGCAATAGGTTGTAGTCTAAGCAAATGTGACCATATGACTGTAGCTTCGCTCGTGGCTTCGCGAGCTTGTGATTTTATGATTAACTTTTGCTGTGACCTATAAAATGTAGCACTCACCTTAAACATAAAGTCAACCAGTGTCAGGTCATCTACAAAGCGTTTTCTGTTTTATCCTTTTCTCTCTATGGAAACCTTTTTAATGGTTTTCTATCTGTGTGTATAAATTGGCTTAAGTGTAGGTCTGCTAAAAACACCACATGTGTATTTAATCATTCTTATGTTACACATAGAAACTAGTGGTTTTCATTAATCTCTAAGTGTATCATTATCATTGAAATCTCTCAGGTCAAAGCCCACTAGTTTGCCTTATAGACCACTCCAACCTCAGGAGCAGAAAGTTGTTGCACTGAAGATTTGTATAGAGAAGCTGGTTGATGTCCCAGCCCTCACAGCTGTATTTGCCACTGAGCACAGTGTTTCTAATTGCTATTTTACTAGAGTAATTTGTGAGAAACGAGATTCCAAGAGGGTTTCTTGACAGCTTTATTTCTATTATGTATTGTTCAACTTAAATTAGATGTATATAGTAAAGAAACTGGTTGGAGGAACAAACTCGCGCTATGTGTAGTTATTATACATTGTGACATCATATGCCTCTTGTTGCTTGATAGGTTCATTGGATGTCTTCTTACGTAGTTTTCTAACCTCTTCATTAAATGCACTATATATGTACAGTGGATGTTGTGAGCGAGAGAGTGAGATGCGGGCGAGCAAGTATTACCTGTGTCGGAGACTAAGGGCCACATGTATGAAAACTGTCCAGGTCTAAAACTCACATTGTTGCCGCATTAGCAACCAATTCTTGATGTCGCCCCTTCTTTATTCTTTAAGAGACACTACTATCAAATGACAACCCGGGGGTAACAAAGTGAATTTAAGGACTAGACAGTTTTCATTACATGTGGCCTATAGATTCAATTGATTGTATGGATCAATAGCTAGTGACTGTGGTAGCTAAGTGGTTAATAAGCTGAGAGTTTCATTACATTAAAACAGGTTAGACAGAGGGTGGGGGCTGCATTACTCGCGTAACACCAAAGAGAGTGACCTCTCAACTTCCACTCAGATGTGCACAGACTGAGTTATCAGGCAAAACTGGGATCCTAATGAAGGCCTCCATATCTGCTAAATTAGTACTCCTATTTATGCTCTGGCAAAAGCAGGGATTAATACCGTAGTAAAAATATAATGCAGCACAATATTTTGGGATGAATCAATCGCATGTACAAGTTCCCTACTAGAACTAATAAAAAAACTAAAGACGTTATAAAAGTTAGATTAAAAATGCTACTAAATAAACAAAAGGGGGGGGAGGGGGGGGGGGGGGGTGTGTGGGAGACCCTTTATATTCGCCTCTTTTTTTTTGCTTTTGTATTGTGATAAAAAAGATATAGCAATAAAAAAAATTATTGCTGTCAAAAATGTCAAAACAAAAAAAAATTTCAGAAAGATTTCGCGCCATACTTTTTGGGCCCCAATTTTGCTCGTTTTGTTAAAAAAGAAAAAAGCATGAGGCCAAACCTGCATGGGACCCCACCCATTTAAAAATGTGCCGGAAAAAAAGGAGTCTGTTTTCTGTGACATGACATTTTTTAGAGTTGAACGTACTGACATTGACTATACCTGTCGTGGGCCACAGCATGGAGCCGGCAAAACCTCTTGCATGACACCCCACATTTTAAGCAGTGCCGGAAAAAGGAGTCTTTTCTATACAACCATTTTGTTGAACTCGGACATTGACCTATTACCTGTCTGAGGCCACAGCATGAGCCCTAAGCATCTCATAAACCTGCATGACCCCACATTTAAAAGTTGCCGGAAAAAAGGGTGTATTATGTCAGAACCCCATTTTAGTTTTTCATGGACATTTGACTAGTTACGCTGTCTCTGGGGTTCCAGACAGCATGGAACCTCTGGGACGTGATTTACAGTGGGTGCGTTGTAATGCCAGGCTGGCGTCTATCCGGCTTCTCATTAACACGTCAGGTTGTATATGTAGAAAATGCCCTTGATGGCCGCAGCACGAAAACTGTCGTGCTGAAGCAAAAGTGTGCGGAGATGAGGAAGTGTGAGAACTCCAATTGCCTCTCCTGCTGGTAAACAGTCTACTGAATAAGCATGGGTAGCGCTGTGCACCCTCCGTATGAGTGTGGACCAATTGAGCGTTTCAACGCTCTTGGGATTATATACTGTGGCTGGTTTAACGCTCGCTGATTGACGACCCACTAGGTATGCCCTTATGATCATTGGCAAATTCTTTTTTCATGTTTAAATCAGATCGTCAGCTGGAGGTAATATGGTCTCTGAACTTTGTTCTCTGTCCGTGCTATACTCTCACTGTCGATCTAGAATAACGCCTAATCTTGGTTCAGGTTGCCATGTACTCCCGTGTACAATCTGAAGAAATTTTCTTTTACAGCATTTGTACATGCATGTTGAGCTTTAGTTAGACTTTAATTTAGAAAAACACATTTAAATAGGATGCAATCCACCATGTGTTTTGTTTCTCTTTTTTCATTGTATTAAATGGTTGTCTCAATACAGGAATTGATATGCTATTTAAAATCTTGCAAAAACAAGTCTATCGCGTGCAAGTGTCTTGTGTCCCTCGTTAAAACAGTGTACTAATCTATTTCCTGTTTACTGACAGCACCATCACTTGAGACACTCTTGACAATTGTGAAGAACCAAATGTTGTTAGAAACAACCATTTTTTAGAATAGGAACTGTAGTTAGCTGAATGTCCAGCAAAAATGCCCCAAAAAGAATTCAAAGCATGACCCTTGAGCTCCACTTTGGTCATTGTTGAAAGAGAAACTAGATTGTCTGTTAGAAACAACATTTTTTAGAATAGGACCTGTTAGATATAGCGTGCATGTCACAGCAAAATGCCCCCAGAATAAGTTCAAAGCATGCACCTTGATACACTGTTTGGTCAATTGTGAATAACAAATGTCTGTTAAGAAACAACGAGATTTTTTTTATAATAGGGATTCCTGTAGTATTGACTGCATTACTAAAGCAGCTGAACATCAAAATTATAGAATATGAATTTCCTCAGTCACACTTGTTATAAAATATATGTGCAGGGTAGAAATGCCATTAGAGAAATGCCACGTGCTGGTTTACAGAAGGACCGCTTGATTATATTGCTAGTTATCTTCACTCACTACACTGACTCCACAAAAAATTATAATATGATCTCTCTAGCCAATTTTAATAGAATTGTGTAGGGGAGAAATGCCAGATCTTAGGATAAGTCACCCATTTTCTTTCAAAGGATACTAGATTTATTGGCTGTATCTCACTATGCCCATGAACCTCTAAAGAACCATTTGACAATGCGAAGAACTTCTTAAGATTAAATGAGTAAAATGGTATATGGTGTTGTCTTGTAAGAAACGCTCTGCTCGCGTTCTATCTTTATCAGTCTCTCCTCACAGCGAAAATCCAGTCAAAATGAACCTGTTGGGGAAAAGAGATAAAAAAAAATTGCAGTAAGAAATGATCATGTTTTAAAATAAGTTTTCAACGAGAGACACATCTCGTATGTTGTTGATAAAGAATGTTGAAGTAGACTGGCAATAATCTCGGTGACCTCGGCTCAATTGGGGCGCCCAAATCATCAAGAGATCCATGCTGAGTTATCTTGATGAAAGTCAACGATCCACTTTATGTGGAAAGCGGCTGCGTTTGTCTGTAATGATCCTCCAGCTGTGCTGAAGGTCCGCTCAGATATGACGCGTGGCTGTGGGCAGGACAACACGCTCAGTGATGGCGTGACGTGAGACCGCTCGGGGCATTATTCCATTGTTGGATACCCAGAAGTCTAATTGGGTACGGAACACATCATGCAAAAAAACATCGGTGATGTTCGAGGACGGAGATAGTCGTGCACCATGATCTTAAAGCTAGATCTCTGTGTGTTGGTTGTGTTTGGCCCTGCATTGCATGCTAGTTGTGAGGTGGTAAACAAGATTGCAGAGGTCACCAATTAGGGCGTTCCTGCCACATTGCATGCTGCTGATGCGCTACTCGTCCTACTTGGCACTCTACTTGCTGTCACGTCGCTGATGTTGTAGCCAACCGTGACATTTGGGGGAACGTGAGCAGACGCAACAGATGTCTCCAGTTGATCAAACGCAATGTTCTCATTTCCTGCATTTTACTCTCTATTTGGGTGGGTTGGAAGGAAAGTGCTGATTTTTGTTTTTGTGTACCGGGGATATCCAGGGAGAGGCTGGCCACCAGTAATACTGTGTGTTCATTGTGTGTGGCTTAATGCGAGGATGTCATGTTGGAGGAAATGGAGCATCATAACTCTCATGTGAGAGATGGAGCCTTGATTTCCGCAAGCCTATGGGTCGAGGGCACTAGCAAACTGATCTTCCTCATCTTCTCCTCTCCGCTCAATTACGCGCCATAATCTCTTTGCAAGAGGGACTGTCCGTGGTGTCCTATCCTCGTGTCTAGGTGAATACCTCCTACTCCTCCTCCTGTGCTCCAGACAGCGTCAGCCAGCCCTGACTTGCCATCGATTGAAGCACCTTATATCTTATGGCGACCTTCTTCACTATCTCTGCGGACCCGAACCACTGAGCCTAATGAAGACCGATGAAATTGTGAAATACTGTTGGCGCACCTTGTGGATATGACAGATGAGAAAAGGCTCGTGTAGCATCGTGTCTTTATTCCTCCTACCGATCTCTTTCTGACCTATTTTTTCTATTACCAAACTATCGTTACCAGAGAATACAATATGCACACACCAAGTTCTCATTCTTGACAAGGTCCAATATCCTCATCCCCAAAATTATTCCAACAATCCCCCCATTCCCTTGCCATTATCCTCTCACAAACCCATCACCTCCTGACATCTATTAACCCCACCCCTTTCTTACTCCTCTATCCAATACCTTCCCATATACCAATACACATTTATCCATTCCAATACTATCTATCCCCCCATATTCATCATATTCTTTATTCCAACACCCATCTAAAATCCCCTACCCCCCCATCTTCCTTAATCCTTTCATTTTCTATCTATCCCCTCCTCCTTTCTTACATCCACTTTATCACCATATTATTTATCCTATTCAACCCCCTCACCCACTCTCCAAACAACTCTACTACCAACCCCTAGAATCAACTATAAATCCCAAACATTTCTTCCCCTTAACACCCATATCCCTTCCCTATTCCATATTCACCCTGTACCTCACAAACCCTTTTTCCTATCCTCAAACTCTACTACACTCCTCCCCCAATCATTCCCCTAAAAATACCCCTCACCTATATTCTCACCTCAAATTCTCTAAACCTACCCCCCACAATCCAAATAAATTCCTTAACCCCCTTCCCTCAACCACACCCCCCAAAAAAAAAAAAAACACAAACCCCCCACAACCCAAAATAACCAGACAAACCCCCACCAACCAAAAAAAACCACTCACACAACACAACAACCACCCCTCACCCCAATCCCCCCCCAACCGAAACACAAACCACACCTCAACAAAAAAATAAACCCCCACCCACACCAACAAAACAACCAACACCACAACCACTACCCCACCCACCACCACCCAAAACACCACCCACAACAACACAGATAAAATATAAAAAAAACTGACAAACTCTCTCACATCTCCCCCAACTACCCAACCATATATACCAACCCCAAACACCCAACCTCTCCACTCTTCCTACTCAGACCTCACAAATCCCAAAAACCCCCCACACCCCAACACCCCCCCAATCCCCCCCACCAAACTACATAATCCCACCACCAGACCCTAAATCATACATGTGACACGGCCATATAAACAATTTAAACTCATTCACGCGACTCTCCAACATCACAAAATCACTCCACTCACCCCTCCCCCTCCTATTCAATCATGTCACTACACTCCTCCACCCATACCCTTCTCATCCCTCCACTACCCCAACCCCTTCCTTTCCTTTCATATAGACTCACTCTCTCATCACGACGATAGATTATTAAGATCTCCACCCCCACCCTCCTCAACGCACACGCGCTGCGCTCAGCATACATATCCTCTTATTCAATCTACTCCTCTGTCACCATCAACTTTCTCTCCCATTCCTATCTTCCCTAACTCAATCCAAGACCCTCCTCTTCTTCTTCTTCTTTTATCCCTATTTATATCCCTATTAATCATTCCCTTCTACTTATCATTCCTGATCTCTACCTGCTACAAACATAGCAACTCTCTTACCACTCCTCCTCACCCACCCCCCATCCCAACCCTCCATCCATATCCACTTCCCATAATTAGTTTATAATACAACATCACTAGTCTAACACATCTGACCCCAATCCCCCCTACACACCACGCCACACTCCTCACAACTATGCTTCAAACCTAGAGACGTCTATAATTACACATATGCCTCAATCCGCCATAGTGCACGTCGCAAATGCTACTGTGCCAGATACCTGCGCGACTATTGTCACTACCCTCACCACCTGTCACTCTACTCCTTACAAGTCACTCTCTGAGACACTAAGTGATCCCACAAATAATGAGTGAACTGTACACTCACTGTGATCACATGAATCATAAGTGTGTGTCAACGTGTGTGCAAACTACTTCTCCAAACATAAAATCCACACTATGATAAGTATAAGTGATTCAGTCATCCATCTTAGCTGTGTTCTCTCTTCTGCTCTTCGTGCTGTGTGTGTGTACTCACATAATTAATGCACTAGTCAGTGACCGTCGCCCATGAAATCTAGAACCACGTATAACCAACATGAACCACGCAACATAGAGCATACACCACGTCTATCTAGTCACGTCGTGACCACTTCTAACCAACGCTAAGTACTCATACGCTAACTCCCATGTCAATCTGATCATGTCTCTAATATACTGATATTGCAGACTATAGATTGCTCCTGTACACACCATTCAAGTGAGTGTTAATCACACGTCCTCATGCAATCAGATCTTCAACACAATGACACACCCCATAACACTACCAATTATTACAGTCCAAATTCTCCAGTGACACAGTATTAGAATACCCAGTATCCTTAATTAGTCAGATTAACGAAGTGTATACCATAAGACAACCGAGAATTTAGTATCACCCTTCTATATTTTTGGTCACAGTAAAGTACACATGTAAAATTATATTACCCCAAATAAAATTAACTACTACGAGTATATTCCTCTATTATAAACGATAGTAGTACTTCTCGTTCTAACCCCTTCACAACATATCTGACAGAATCAGCGTGAATTGATAAACACCCTCCCACCCCTCACTAACACATAACTCGCTCCACAAACATTCTGATCTGATGTTCACTCGTCAGATGACACACATAATACCAATAGAGTCACACAGTCGTATAATGTATATCTAAAGAATCCTTGACTTCTCACTTATATGTTTACTCATCCTCACTACTGTATCATAAATGAGATAACTAGTCTCAAGGCCTATATGTTGAATAACATATAACCTTATCATCCTAGTTAGTATATATATCACATGATATTATTGAATGATGGCAACGTGCACATTAAGACATTTATAATAGTCATGCCCTCTCACAACCAGAAATTGTATTTACTTAGATTGAATTGTTGTAGTCTCGATCGTGTACTATCGTAAAAGATAAGTAGCCACTTAGATCGTACATGCACTGTGATACACGCTGAGTGCACCCCTGTAAGAGTACATCATCTGTTCTCGCACTGATTACAGCCTACAACACCTATAGTGCCACAGATGGAGTACGAATGTAAAGTTTCTCTCATCGTGATCATTCATAATGCAAATACAACTATGCTTGTAGCTCACCCTTCTTCGCTCTCACTCACTATCAAGTGCCTTTACTATCTAGTCGTCCTACTCAATGACATCTCCATTAGTTGTGCAATCTTGCATAAAGATATCAATGCCATCACCTGTTTAGAGAGATCAATCTGAACAACGCTACCCCCTTTATCTAAACTTAAGCACAAAAATAACCTAAAAAATCAATCTTCCACATCCAACACCATTCCCATATTTAAAATACCATACAACTAACTAAACATCTCCATAATCTCATACATCCCCCATTGATGTGAGAAAAAACAAACCCCAAAACTCCATAAACCATCCACAGTACTTAAAATACATTCCAATCTCAACCATACAACATTCCCCCATAATCCTACAACATGTCCCCATAATAACAACAACCATCCCCCTCCTCCCAAAACCATCCCACATAATAACCTAATAAATCACATAACATGACATCCATACACTCCTACTGATACTAGAGACGATGATACAGACATACGACAGACACACGCATCATCACACTCCTATCCAAATCCAACACGTGTTAAAACCACCCCTCGCACTAAAACTCACTCACCTCCATATAATCCTATCCAAAGTACACTCCAACTACACAGAATGTCTCACTGTAACAGACTCCATCATGTCTCTCATTACCAATAGTGTGAATCTCATCCTCTACGTGTACCCACATCACTTTCCTCTACTGTCAGTAATACATACCACTATCTACTACCTCATCTATCCATTCTCCTACATCATCATCTCCCTAATAATCCCCCAAAACACCACCCCCACATCCCACCCTTATACTACCATCAACACCTTCACCTACATTGCGCACAAAGAGCTGATAGTCTTCCATCATCCCACATTTCACACCTTAATGATACAGTAAATAATCAGATCCACAATGATGACACCCCTTCTCTGAGTAAGATTGTTGTCATCCGCCAAGTATCCCATACCCCATGATGTCTGTGCAAGACCATCAGACCCAGTTGACCATGGTATCTACAGCTATAATTCTCGCTACTCATGACAATCTTGACATCATCGCACTATCTAGTTATCTAATGTCGCCCCTCACGCGTATCTCTCTGAGCATATATGTGTGTACACTCTACAGCATGTATGAAAGTAGATATAAACTATATCGACACTGCAATAGATATGTCATACACTAAACCAAATCAATCCCCCTATATGAGTGTAGAGATGCTATGTCCTCAGCATATAAAATCATAAAGAATCATCTGTACTGATTTGACTCTCAAACGATGTCTCACCACATCTCGCTCACTGTAATAGTTTAATTCTGCACTCGTCCAATCCATGCTAATTAATAATCACTACTAAACAAGATATCATCGCTAAAATAGTAATAGATCTAGTGAACTATCTAGATTAATCCTCAAACTAAATCCCCTATATAAGCTACAACTCACTCTCTTATAGATCACTACACAATGCGAAATAGTCTATAATAACCTTCAAAATAACTAATAAATCAATTACAGAACAGCACATCCTCAGTTTATATATACAGTCCCTCTATCCCACTACTCGCATCGACACACTATTCTAAGACCACCATATCAGTGTTAAACAACATATTCCATACTCTATGCACATATGTGATGTCATATACCCACTAGAACTAGATTTCTTATGTCCCCCTATAATACTCCTCAGAGCAAGCTCCCCCCCATAACAAAAAACAAAGTAAAACACTAAACAACAGATCTTAGAGCACCTCTCTGATATCTCATCATCCTCCTCATAGTGCTCCTCTGAATGTACTGCCTGTGTGCTCCTGTCTTACCAAAGTACCACGCATATGTATTTATTGTCTCGCTCGCCACACCTAACACACGCTAGTAACCATGAATCATTGTAACACCACTGTATCATGACACACA
The DNA here is from genome assembly GCA_025379985.1 of Phyllomedusa bahiana. Classification (NCBI taxonomy): domain Eukaryota; kingdom Metazoa; phylum Chordata; class Amphibia; order Anura; family Hylidae; genus Phyllomedusa; species Phyllomedusa bahiana. Next base: position 36,498 of record JAODAL010022919.1, on the reverse strand, counting down.
TTATTGTACTATCCATCACATATGTCAACTGATAATATGACCTCCACAGACGCCGTCAGTACACACGAGTCTTATCTATCCAAACTAATAGATCAAGATGACAGTAAAATGCTACGCACACACTCCCACTACAAGATAGTCAAATCTATCTCAAACGCACCATCGAGATATCCGACATCAATGCTTTTCAATGTAGTATCAGTGTCAGCGCTGCCCTTATCCTCCATCCGCACCCTATCTGTCATCTACTACCCACTAGTTCAGATATAATCTCCCATCATGTGCCCTCCAAACACCCCCTTAGTTGTGTGTGTCACCACTCTCAATCTCTGCACCATTAGCCATGACTGCGCTCCTACTCCATGTTGTGTGATAGTGAGTATACACCAACCTCTCACATATCTGTGTCATATTGTTAGAGTAATCATACTGCCAGACTTATATCTTTGCTACAATTTATGTGAACCAATCCCTAGAAACACATGTATACACCATATAAGTATCAACACCTGAGTGATCGACTCTCCCTGTATTGTAGTCTTGAGTGTAGTACCGCTGTATACACCACACACGAGTCTACGTATGCTCTCTGTGTCGTCAAACTACACTACCTGTACTAGACACACCACGCTCTACATCATGCGTATATCACTGTGTATGTGTTCCCAGTCGTCACAGACACTGCAGTGCTCCATGCATGAATTACAGAGATGCATTACCAACTTAAACTCAACCATCCACACTGTCACAAATCTCACGTGTCCACCAATATAACACTCAGCAATAGTACAGACTATCTTCACCTACAATACACCATCGCTGGAACACAGAAATCAGATCGCCTGAATGATTAATGACATCTCGTAATAACTCACACTATCTGTCGCCCACACTCTGTGCCTACACCTCCTCGACCTGTCACTGCAATACCAATCTATCTCTTGACCGCCTTCTGTATACCAGCATGATCGTAATGTACCCCGACACTCATACACCCCTACAACATCGAAACACATGAAAGTAAGCCTCCTAGACAAATGACCACTCCTCATTATACACTCAATGCTGTTCCTATCTACCACATCATCCCACTACTCTGTATTCTACCATCATATCATGACTCCTCAGACGTGTCCACGTGTTACCATAGCCCTAACTCAATACTTGAGATAACTAGTACGCACTACCACCCCCTTCGTGTGTGTGTGTATAACTTAGTCATAGTGTGTACTCCAAGCAGAGTCCACCAACAGTGTGTTACATTCTTGTGTCGTCTTAACCACCCCCAGTGTATCCTCACCCACTCTCCCTCAATCATCTTATGAGTTCCGCAACCGTCAAACTAATACAACAACACATCTCACCCTATCTCCACACAAGTACGCCCTACCACAATGTCCGTTCACAATAGACTCAACAGTCACATTCCGATAAATCCTACTCCTCTCACTCCCACACCCTCAACATACAAGATACATGATACCAAAGTGTCATCTAAGTTCCTCCCAACTACCACCTTCCATCTTGTACCTCAGTCCACCACTATCAGCTGTTCCCATGACCAAACATAAGTGCATTCGTCGTGTTCAATGTTCACATGTACTCCTAAAACATACACCACGAACCTCCAGAATATGATATAATAGTACCCAAACTATCACGCTATCACTCAGTTCTCCTCAGAGTACATATCAAATGAATAATCGTAACTTGTATATAAACACTCAATATACGTACACTCATATAATATTCTTCACAAGATCATACACACAGTGCCTGTGCGACAGGACTAGCCTGTGACCAGTCTATAAGAATCACTCAACCACTATGATATAATCTTGAAGACTCCCACTCCCTGTCACTCTAACCTATATTCCCTGTCCCAAACCCATCACATGTGTGTGTGTTTATCCTCCTCCATATTATGTCAACTCTCATGCATATATAAGTAATATACACAACACATGAACACCCTCTACCACACCCCCCCCCCCACATATCCCCCCCCCCATACACTTTCCATTGAGTAGTCCCTTATGTCCTCTAATACCTATGTCCCACACCAAAGTATAACACTCCAGACCGTCTCTCATATTATATCATCTCATCGACTACCACCGCACAATTTATCATCGACTAACCAGCCCAATCCCTAACAGTCCACCATGTAAGACCTCTGTAGTGTCATATACAATCTGCGCACCCAATAACTATCTCACTCCACTAATACGCTATAACCCATATAAAAATGCTATATGCCGTATCATAACATGTTATATGTAATATGATAGAGCGCTCGTCCTAGTGTTCTATCCAATGTCTACACCACACAGCCATGCAGATCACACTGTCTGTATGTATCTCCTCCCCTACCTCACCATGTGTCCATCGTCATGTATCACTGTCTCACCTAGACATGATACACTTAAATACACTTTACTCTACTATATACTCACATCTAACACCCTTCACTCATACACCTCCAAAATAAAGTCACTAACTACGCGATTCTATAGACAATCACACGTATAAAACTTAAGACTACACATACTACCGCGCTCAGAAATAGACCCCAGTCTAATACAATAATGTGATAGCTCACGTCTCCAATATAACACCACTATCTGAGTGTCCACAAATAGGATAATCTACAAGAACCCTACAACATGAGTCTCAATACATCACACCACATGTATGCACACAAGTACCTGTCTCTCACATGTCCATATACAATCATCCTTACGATGATATACTGCACATCCTCTGCTCAACAAGTATCCTATCCTGTAGTCGTACACATTCAACATCTGTAGATATCCTCACATCTCAAACGTCCACCACGTAGATATCCATCACATCCACCGTACTCCTCCATGTACTGTACATCCTAGATAGCAGCAATCTTGCACTTTCCATAGTAATATCTCTGAAACCCACAGATACATATGTGTCTACACTTCCACAGACACCACTACCACTCTACACTCATATATGAGTAGTATGTGACAAATTCACTTGTCACGTATCTCGCACGCAACTTCCCCATTAATACCTCTCTTCTCACGCACCTCGCACCCGTATACCACATCTCATAGCCAGCAACCTCCCAGTGCACAGTCACTAATGTGTATAATCCACCCCCCCACCTACGACAATCAGATATGTCGCTCCGTACGCACTCTCGCTCTATGTCACAGTTTCACCCTCATATACAGTCTTCCTGTACCTCCCTCACCCCCACATCCTCCTTCCCCAATCTCCACTCCCGACCCACCCACTCTACCACCCAATCTCCTTACACATCAATAATCTCCACTCACACAATTACTCTCATACATTAGACATTGATATATCTCTACACCATATCCATATCCAGATATCACACCACACAGATCCTAGATACCCTACTCTCCCTATCCCACAACCGCACACCCCGCATCTCCTATGTGACCTCTATGTGCTCACACCTCCTCTCCACTCTAGTGCCAACAAATATGACCATCTATGAACCATCTCTGACCATGTTCCAATGCTATTTCCTCCGTATATACCAACTTCTACCATACGAGTGACTGTCCGACTTGTATCTGATCTCTCAATCCTCTCATCACACATACCCATCGCCGATGTTGTGAGTAAGTGATCACTCATATCTCCCCCTCTATCCCCAACACACATCCCAACATCCTTCGATCAGAAAACAATCCTCTAATGACACTAGTCAACTAAATTACTCCTGTCATCATTGTCCATAGTACATGACTAATTAGATATACTCCCATCACATACCTCCATCATGAACATAGTCCATCTCTCACCAATACTCTATCCACCACACTCTCTCTGAAGAGTCTACATATACAACAATATGAGATCAACTTACAATCTAGTTCCCACATCCCCTAATATGTACAAACGCACTATCTGTGCAAATCAGACAACATAGAATAAGTATACTTCCACTTCAATATACGACATACTAACGATCACAAAAATCCACAATTTTAACAAATTACTCTAATCTGTTAATCATCTCTCTCCTCCTACGACCTCCACCCTCCCTCTGTAACATGTCAGATGCAGTCATGATCGCGCATCTACACCTCACCCGTTAGCCTTGTTTATACTCTGAAGATCCATGTCCCCTACACAGTATCCCTTTGACAGAGAGTCTACAATGCTACCACTCTCTCCGCTATGTAGACTCTGATCCCTACTCCTGTTCATCTCGCCTACACACCCAGAAGACATAAACCATCTAATATGAAGAACTCATTGCTGACCCCTCACTCTATCGAACTGTGCTATGCATCCCACCATACGCATACCACTGTCACTATCCCTGTAGTGTCGCGTCTCTCTTGCTCGGCCCTATACTATATACACTTCACACACAGTGACTCATCTAATAGATTGTGTTAAGAAACGCTACACCGTCTTCAGTCACTCTACATCTCACACACCCTTGTCTCCTTCACATATCAGTCCCATTGTTGACTGCTCCAATCTACTGAAGTCTGTCTACTTCTCTTGTGCTGTGTGTCATTACTAATACCCATCCACCAATCAGTCCATCGTATTACACTCACACCATAATGTCAATGCCTGACTATCTCTACAGATCCCATCAACACTCCTACTGTCCTCCTCTCCATACTAAGCTTACATGCAACACTATATTGTGTGTGTCCAGCATCGAACTATCTTAGCCGATTCCTCTAGTGTTCTCTGATAAATGTGTGTGTGTGTGTGTTTGTGTATGTTCCTCCATTCCCCCCACACCTATAAGACCACATGTGGATCTTATAATACGACATCCATCTCACGTCAGTGAGTCCCAAATAGATGACAGACATTGACTCCCCTCAAGAGCCTGTATCTATCAGTTCCAGTCTAAAAAAAGAGATATACCACTCCCTTATTTCACCTCACACTATAATGTCATAGTAGTATATATGTACCTCAGAGCATCTGTACTCTGCAAAACTATACGCTAGCCACATATTAACATCTTATCCATTTTCCTTCATAACACTCACTCATCCAGAATATGTCTGTGTGTGTCTCATACCTCCACTAAATTGTGTGTCTCTCTTCCTGTGTCTCTAAGTATCACCAGTCACTCTTAACACACCATCGATCTCTACAGTCACCTGAGTATTGTTTGTCACCCTACGCTATGTAATGTACATACAAGAAGACTTATAGATCGACACTATACACTACGTACATGTAGTCGCCATGTATCCATCCCAGACCATCTATTTGTACCATCCTCCTGCTTTGTGCCATCCTTCGTTGTCCGCCTTGAGTGATCACTCACCCAGTCCACAATGTCTACTGACTACTCTTCAGAGCCTATATCATATGTGCTCATCACAGACAGACTGTCACTACATGCTTCCTATTTTTCGTCGTACACTCGAGACTCTCTACCTACATGAACCTCTGTAAAAGTCACAGCTCGTAGATAAACCTGTCCGTCCTACTCTCACCCTGTGCACTACACTATGCATCCTAGTCCAACGTCCCCCAAACCTTCCACCCCTACCCCCACAAATCATTCCCCAAAAAATTTCACCAAAAAAACAACACTCAAAACCTTAACATTATCACATCCATCCAACCACCCTCCCCCAAACAACCAAACCCTAACACTCAATCCACAAAAAACCCTTAAAACTCTTAATCCAACCCCCCCAGACATAAACCACATAAACAAACCAATCTCATACAAAAACCATACCAATCCTCAACACATAAACCCCCCACATGATGATCCTAGTGTACTAGACTAGGAAGTATCTATATATATGATAATATATTATATCTATATAACATTCGCGCATCTCAACAAACCACACAAACCAACCCAAAAGTGTTGCATGTGTGTCAGTGTTGTCCAGTTACCTATGAAGATATAGAGGAGACCTGATAGAAGAATCTAGAGTCATCCCTGCACATCTCATCTACTTTAACCTCCTCCATATCCCTACTCTCTCCAATCATCATCACAACAATGTGCAAACATGAACTATCCTCTCTCAAATTGTCTCTCCTCCTCTCCAGTACCACACTATAACCCCACCCCACATCCTAAATCAACCACCTATCTGCCGCTACTGCCATGTCCATAAATTCACAGTCTACCACATATTGATTGCTCCTAACCCACACAATAGCAATCTGTTTAGTCACCCAACCAGCACTATATCTGCCACGCTCTATAAATGACCAGTACTCCTAGTGATGATGTGTGTCCGCGCTATACATCATCCACACATAGACATCTCACAAATAAAACAATACAACAGATATATATGTCACCTCATATATGTCACATGTGCTCATGCCTGCACTTATATACTACTGCCTATATATAGAGTCTCTACTCTCCTGTCTCAAGTGTGTTAAGAGTCTCCATCTCAAACACTCTCCCCCTCTCGCCACCCCCTCCTCATCCCCACCTCATCCATGTCGCCGTGGCTTGCCTGTTGTCCACTAATCGCCGACTCCCCATTATGTGACTCATTAATCAATGAGTATCACGTTCAACACACAAATCCTAGTGATACCCTCTATCACTATGTACTCTGTCTCTCGCCACTACGTTCCACAACACCTGTTAACTAATACTACCTATCATCACCATCGATACATTGTGATTACGAATACCTCGTGCAACTCTCGTGTTATGAGTCAGTTCAATAAACATACTAATTAGTAGACTCTAGACACTAATCTATAATCCTCTCAGATGTCCATCATACTACATCAACCTTGTGCAACCAGTACTTCCATCGCTCACTCCCTTAATTAGTACCGAATCCACATAAATCGCATAAATACCATAGTATAGAGTATATTCCATCACTCATGTGTATATGACCATCCGTCACTACCATGTATATGTACACACATGTCCAATAGAGTACACATACTGTACTTATCATGCTCCAAGTAATACCCAGTGTCTCCACATATCTCCCTATTTCTACAGTAAGTGTGTGATCCCTCACCCTCATCCTGCACTCCCATAAATAAAGTAAATTCCTCTACAAGACTACACATTGCTACAATGATATATATCCTATAGCACTAGACGTCTCGTAATAACAAACAACCCCTGATCAGTACAACATACCACACATATAGTGACTAAAGAGACAATACCACTCACGCAACTGATATATGACATAGCCCTATCCGCACGAGTGATTAAGACCATTCAGCGTTGTGTTTCCCAGTATCAAACTAATTAAGATATCTGCTCGTGTAATCAAGTATCCTCAGAGACATCATACAAAGACCAGATGTTAGTTCTCATGTCCGATATACTTAGATAGTGCAGAAATATCCATCAGAGATAGAGTGATCCTACATCTCTCAATCGCATCTCAACTAACAGATGAAACTAAAGCAGTCATCTATGTCAGTCTCTGTATCATATCTACCAACGCTACGCTCAAGAGATAAATATACCCACATCACTACCATCCCAGTCATATCCCAAAATGAAACACATAACAAAACATCTCATCACCACTATGTACCGAACTGCAGATCCGGATATGTCCGCTTGACAATCATTATCCCCTGTGCTATATCTTAGTGACTATCCCAGTGCCTACTTATACTACCCCACTACTGACACATCTCCACACCCATAATCTACTCCAACAACTAGTGTCACCCAGTGCCCCCACTGAGTGCCCAAAACCCTCAGTAAGTATCTACTCTGCCCACTCGTCCGCCACAGTACCACCAATCATATCCTATACTACTAACATCCTTCGTGACGCGCCATGTACTGATCCTCATCAAATATGCTATATATCTAGTCCTCAATATACTTGGAGTAAACGCCTCCCCCTCGAAGACACACCACATATCAACAGAATACAACTCGTCTACCCATGTACGCCCCCATATTAATACTACCCATACTACCTTCACACCTCTTTTCCTTATCACCACCTACTCACCAAGTCTTATACACTGCATCCACTAGTAGTCTCCTACATCTCTACTCTACTCTCCGTCACACCCTATGTGTTACAACACTCCACGTTAACTCACTTCCGCGTAATCTATATATAACCCCGCACAGATCCAAGTATCTCCCAGTTTTATACCATTACTCTGTATAAAAATGAGCGTCATCCCCAAACTCTACTCCCCATCACGTCGTCGCCTCTTATATACACACATATTTTACATCTACATATGATCAATATAAATACCCTACTCTCATCTCTACATGAATAAATCTAACACCGAGCTCCATGATCATATAGAAATAACTCTGCTCCTATCCATATCGCTCTGATAATCATCATCCACTCATGTCCTACGACGACTCTCAGCCACTAATCACCTAACATGTCGCCCGCATACAACGTCCCAATGTTTCACGTCACGTGCATCACTGACGTCCCTAACCCACTTTCATACTCTGTGTCCCTGTACTTCCACTCTCTCTCCCTAATACTCCATAATATTGTCCAATATGTGTCTACCACCTTTCACATCCAAACTCATCACAGTTCTATTACCCCCCCCCAAATCTTATTACTCTTTCACCCCAACAACCTACAACATCTCAAGTGATAACGATCCCCCTCCATATGAGTGACTCAATCGCACTGACACCCCATCCCTCCATCTATCAACCACCCACACTCCCTCCCCATAGTCACCTCTATCCCAACTACCTTGTGTCCCCTCTATAAAGATCCACGTCCCAATATACTAACTGTGAATCACTATGGACTAGACATACTCACCACGTCACCTGTACATTGATACCTCAACTTCTGACTCCCTACAGATCTGTGTGTGTCATCAGTGTAGCAACCTTGAGAGAGTGCCCATCACCCAACTTCAGCCAGTCCCCCCTCCTACCTACTCGTCTCTACACCAACATCACATCTGTAGTTCCTACCCCCCCGTCATCACCTGTAACGCAGTATTGTGACCCACTTAGTGATAGTGCTCACACTACCTCACTCTACTCTCTCACTCTCTCTGTGTGTGACGTGTGTATAGTCCCGTGTTTGAAACAAAGTCCTCCATATGACAGTGTGTGTACTTGTGTGTGTGTGTCCGTGTGTCGTGTGTGTGTGTGTCGTGTGTGTGTGTGGTAGTGTGTGTGTGTGTGTCCCCCCCCGTGTGTGCCCTGTGTGTTGTGCCCTTGTCCCATGAAGTCAAGAATCGACTTTAGTCCACTTTGTCCTTGCCCGTTGTGACCTCATAGAGTCACTGCTCAGTATAGAAGATAACCCAACACCCTAATCCCCCCCACACACTCATATCATACAATCAGTATGTGATGACTATAGAGAACCCCTCACCTAATTACCTTGCCACGCCCTTGTCACAAAATATAGAGAGAAGACCCACTAAAAACACATAAAAAGAAGAGATACTGACAAATCTCGCTGAAAAACACTACTACAATTCGCTCTCTCTAAAAAATATGAAGAGGAAAGAAGAACGTAAAACCAAATACGCCTCTCGCTTTAGTGAAATGCTCTCAGAGAAGTTATCTAAAGTGTCAAGTATTGTGTGGCACTCATCCAAGCCACAAATTTCATAACTACCATATGCTACTCTAAATTGACCACTCTCGCTCAGAAGTTACTGCACAGTCTCAAGTCCTCTCGTATGCTAGTGTTCCTCTATATTGCTAGACATAACACTAAGTTTTCGTGTAGATCATCTTGTGTACTCGGTGAACTCAGCCATCTTCCTCCGCCCATGATTTCGTAACCGCCCTGAGTCAGGACCATCTGCATCGTGATCTCACACGAAAGAGTACGTAGTGTGCTTGCTGTCTGTGATAATCTCCAGAGGAACACAAGGCTCTCCATCTGCTAGTCCGAGAGTCTGTTATCCACAGGACGTCTCTCGTCACTCTAATTTCAGTGTGTCAACGACTCCTAATAATGTCGCGCGTCTTGAGAGGTGCGGCAGAGATTGACCACGCCTGCGTGTTAGAACACTATCCCTCTTCGAGTCTATAAGCTCTCTTGAGTAGGAGTGTATTGTCAGAGCAGAAGGGAGTATACTACAGTTGTGACCTGTCGCAGATACGCACATCTGAGGAAGAGACAGAAGTTCAGAATATCGCTAAGCCGCTGCTCTCGGTGAACAGACTGCGCATAGTGGAGAATTCGACGGTACGAAGCGCACACTCATGGTGGGCAAGTGGTGAGCCCAGTTGGTGTATTTGGAGTAATATAGCAATATTATGTGCTCTGTGCGAGATGTTCTCTCGCTTTACTCACTCGAGTATCTCGGAGAGTAATATAGAATGATTGTGTTTTATGATAGATTAAGAGTCAGGTTATTTGTAAAGATATGTGTGATGTGTGTAGAGACTAGTGTGAACCTATCTAGAGAACCGGGCTTCGTCTGCGAGACCGACTTGCTAAATCTGCGCTCATGTAGAGATGTGGTGATTATATTAATCGCTATTGAGTAGTGTAAAGGAGTTATGCGTAGTAGTGTTCAAAAAATTTTTATTATAAAAAATGAAAAAAATAAAGATCAGTACACATTTTTATTATTAACATAAAAATTTACATTAGAAAAGCAACTCAAGAACGGACGTTTAAATCTAATTAGAGAAGAACAGAGAGCTCCTAAAATTCAATCATACTGTTAAATGTTTCTCTTTCTACTACGTCATAAAGCTCTCCCTGTGTCAATCTCAATTTGTGGTTAGAATGTTGCAAGAGATAAGTAGCTACTACTGTCAATCATAGTTAAGAACTTTAACATTTTTATTCTGTTACTTCACTTCTCTATAAAGACTAGTACAATTCATTGAATTGATTTTGTAATAAAATATTAATTATGTTAATAATAAAATTTCATCCTGATTTGTTTATTTTTGTTTTTAATACATTAAATGAAACAAATTTTAATCAGATGGTGATCAGTGGGGACATTTAATTTCGCTGCTCTCAGCCTATATTCTACATATGGCAACAGCTGGCACACCTCAGGTTTTGCTGTGAACTGTGGTGCACCAAGCAAGGTCACTATCATAGTTTCTATTCACTGACATACTATTCTAATGACTTTTCTTTTATTTCTAGCCTGCTATGATGTGTTTGTAGTCATTGATAATACTATAATAATATCATTTATAGTAGATGCTGTATTGGTTTTCTAACTTTATATTATTTAAATCCTTTTAAAGGGGGTTTCTCACCACAAAGATCATATCTGTAATGATGGGGACTGTAAAAATTAGCACTTTTGCAATTGGTTTGGATTACCTAAATCACTTATTAAACAATCCACAAGAACCTGAGAGTATTGGGTATAAAATATTCATTTTATTTTTTAACAATTAAAAATACAATATATAAGTGCAGGGTAGTATGTGTTCATAAAAATCCAAACAGATAGCAGATGCAGTAACCCACCCGGGGATAATGGTATATATATGATGGACAGTATTAGTGAGTAAATACCCACGATCTAACACCAAAATGAAGTGACTGAGCCAATAATAATCGCATAACAATAATTTTCCCAATGGACTCAAAAAATGCACAAGAATAATATCCGCAATATGGTGTCAGATCTTACCCAGGTAGGAGACTGCTATCTCCCAGGCCCCAACGCGCGTTTCACGTATAAGTAACGCTTTCTCAGGGGGATATAACATGTAGACACTTCCTCTCTTAAATACATGTCCCAATTAAACCTACTCGTGATACACATGTGTGGTGCATGCGCGGTGTTCGGAGAAGGTCACACCGCTGCCCCCGCTTCCGGCAAACCCGCGCCACCGCGCATGCGCGGAAGACCCACTTCCACACATGCGCGCAGCGCGTTAAGGACGCCAGAGCGGGGTGGATGAAAAAAACCTCCACACCGCGCACGCGCACCGTCTCCGATATAAAGAAAGAAGTTTACAAGTTAAGGGTGCCAATGAAGAGACATAAATCCACCAAGGTAAAACGTCACGAAATCATGACGCACCGATGTTATAGTGGATGTGTACATCAGCACCAAAGGGACAGCGAGCGTCATATACAGGAGGGTGATGAGACTAAAACATATACATCACAGATACAGTACATAAGTATATGATTCTATAATTATAAGTGCAGCAAAACAAATGTACATAACACAGTGTGCAGCAATCATAATGTATCACAGACGTAGATGTCATGTTTCAATGATGAGTCTATCGAAGAGAGGAAAAATGATATGGATCTACATGAAAGATAAATAGGAATACAAAAATTAGTGTATAGTGAAATAAAAAAATGTAATAAAAATAATTACAATAAAATCAGAGGAAAACAGAGAGTCTCAATCCACGTTAGTAGTATACCAGTATAGTTACTGGAGGGAAGGTAACAAAGGAGAAAGAGGGAAAGGGGAGACAAAGATGATCAAGGAAGAACACTATGATAATCTTATCATTCACAAAAATGGAGCGAAATTTAGTTTCTCGTTTAACCCAACCGGTGCCATAGTATTTAGGGTTGAGATCCACTTAGTTTCCCTCTGTTCAAGTGCCCTCATAATATTGCCTCCCCTGATCCCTAAATGTATGACATAAAAGCCAAATACCTTAAAAAAATTTCTGCAGAGAAGTGGCCTGGAGACTGATCTATGTCGGCTGATTTTAGATCTTTTGAGGTTTATCCTGACGCACAATTGTTTTGTGTTTCGGGATAATTTCTATTTGCAGTGTCAGGGAACTGCCATGGGCGCAGCTTGCGCCCCAGCGTACACAAACCTATTCCTGGGTTATTGGGAACGTTGTCTTTTTCATGATGAGGAGACGGGATTATTATGGGCTCAGTCACTTCATTTTGGTGTTAGATCGTGGGTATTTACTCACTAATACTGTCCATCATATATATACCATTATCCCCGGGTGGGTTACTGCATTTGCTATCTGTTTGGATTTTTATGAACACATATTACCCTGCACTTATATATTGTATTTTAATTGTTAAAAAATAAAATTAATATTTTATACCCAATACTCTCAGGTTCTTGTGGATTGTTTAATGCTTTATAGAGGAGAGGGGTTAACATGTGGTGGCATTACAAGCCGTACATGCCCAAATACTATGCTAAGTTTGGTTGGATTTTTGGATTAATGCTAAATCACTTAGTATAGCAGATATAAGCTAATCTGTGTGTTCCACACCTAAAACTGCAGCCTGGGGTTGGGCCACACCCCATTTTCTGTGATTGGCTGACCGATATTTCATTCAGCTTGTTGGGACATCCCACCTGGATGGAACACACCCCCTGTGCTGTGATAGGCTGCCTGCACTCTGTGCTTACTCCCCTCTGAGCTGTGGAAAATTAAAGTGAAATTAGTTTCATGTGAGGGCTGTGTCTGTACAATAAAAGCTATCTCAACTCCTCTCTATGCTCATCTCCCAGCTCTGTGTAAAGGATCTTGGTAATTACTGAGTCTCTAGCTGCTACATTCACTCTCCCCCCCATAACACAGCCTTATACAGTCTGATCTACCTCCTGCCTTATAAGAGAGGGAAGGGTTGGGGGGCAGTCGGAATTTCTTACATTTGTTTCATCAGTTCAGGCTGTGTGTACAACTGTTTACACCAATGCAGGTGTTCTGGTTTCACTGCTCACACAGAATAATGATGTGACCAGTCTTCAGTGAGAGAAGCCATGGCCACTGAGAGGAGAAACTCGCCCTGGATTTGAATCTGTACCAGAAGCAGCTCGAGTCTGCGAAAGCATGCGATGATAAAACCTCTTTAATTTTATAATTTAATATGTATTGTATATTAAATTATTGTAAAATAATTTTATATTATTTAATTAGAAATTAAGGGCCACATGTATGAAAACTGTCTTGGTCTAAGACTTTCTTTGTTGCCCATAGCAACCAATCAGAGTGCCCCTTACATTTCATCTAGTGCTCTGATAGAATGAAACGGGCGCTCTGATTGGTTGCTATGAGCAACAAAGAAAGCTTTAGACCAAGATATTTTTCATACATGTTCCCCTAATTTTGTATTATATAATTTTATATAATTGGAAGAATATATTATTTTACACCTTACATCTGATATGTGACACTTTATGTGAGAAAAACTTTTTGACACTTTTAGCTGTCCATGTGATTCGGAGACTGTTTTCTCATGACACATTGTGCTTTAACTCCTTATCGACAGTTGATGTACCCATACGTCAAGGTTGGGTAGGGGTTCCCGCAACTTGACGTATGGGGCTCGCAAGATCGCGGCATGGGACCAGCGGTATATTACCACTGGAATCATGCTGCATCACCCGTGCCCGGAGTGAGCTCTGGCTGCAGGTGATTAACCCGTCGCTGTCGTGATCTATCATGATCGCAAAAACAAAGCTGCAGGTAGGAGGAGTGAGCTCCTGCTGCCTGTGATCGGCACAGTATTGGCGCTCTGCCGCTACTGGTCCACTCCCCCAGACAGCCCAGATGCTTTAGTAAAGCAACTGGGCTGTCTAGTGACATCACCATGCATGCAATTTATTGTGATCATGGTGATTGACAGTTGCCATGGAAATCAGTATACAGCAGCAATGCTGTTTACTAGTCTACTTTTGAATGGGCAATCTGAAGATCGATAATACAAATCCCTTATGGGGAAAAGTGAAAAAAAATGAGAAAAAGTAAAAAAAAAGTTAAAAAAAAGTAAAACACAAACACGAAAATTAAAATAAAAACACGTACACCGCCCTTTTCCCCTTTACAAACGGCAATCGCCCCAAAAAAGATCAAAAGTTCAAAAATAAATAAAGTACACAGATTTGATATCGCTGCGTGCCCTATAAATATGTCACCTGTTCTGCTACTTTGGGGGCTTTGCCAATGCAACACGGTCCCATCAAAATCTGCCTTCCAAAAGCCAAATAGCTAGAGATGGGCGAATTGATTCTAACGAAGTGGAATTTGTTTAGAATTTCAGGAAAACTTCGGTTCGGAATGAAGTCGAACTTTGGGGTACTTCGCGTGAATGAAGTGTGCTTTTGATTAATAAAATGGCTGCGAGCACATGGCGTTACATGGGGCAAAGAACTCTGGGAGGATGAAGGGCATAGCCTGCATGACATGTGCAGAGATGAAGCCAATCAGAGACCGGCGGGATTCTGTGACATCACCGCACTATATAAGTCCGGGTGCAACGCTGGGAGCTCATACCGCTCTCACTGTACTGATTAGGGAAGGTGCTGCCGCGGCTGCTTATTATAGCTGATACTAAAGAACTGATTTTTATACAGCGATTTTTGGGGGGTGTCTCAGCTTGTCTCAGAGATTGCTTCTCTTAACGTTCTATTTCTGATTTTGTGGGGTATTGGATCTGAAGCCCAGTGGGTCCAGGAGTGATATCTTTTTAATGCTATTGTGACAGACTTGAATACCCAAGGGGGATTAAGCTGTTCTGTTGTATTATTTAAAAAAACAGCTTTTTTTAAAATACAAATCCCATTCATTTTTGGTGCTAATTCTTTTGCGCAATTTACATCCAGGGTTAATTAAGCTTTGTTTTTTGCTGTGGTACTAAAAGAAAGTCTTTTTCCCCGGCAAAAAAAAAATTTTTTTTCTGTAGCATAATTCATAACGAAGGGGTTAATTAAAATTTTTCCCTTTGTTGTGTGGGTTTTAAAATGCACCCCAAACGAAACACGTAAAAGTATATTTTGGTTGCTAATTCTTTTGCATAATTTACATCAGGGGTTAATAAGGTTGTTTGCTGCTGTGGTGACAAAAAGAAATTTTTTTTCATCCCAATAAATAATTTTTCCCGTAGCAAAATTACGGGAAAGGGTTTTAATTCAAGTTTTCCTCTTGTTGTGTAGGTAAAATGCACGAATGTAACACCTAAAAAAGCTTAGTTTTTGGTTTGTCAATTATTTTGCGAATTTACATCGGGGGTTAATTTAAGCGTTGTTTGACTAAAAGAAAGTTTTTTTCCCCGCAAAAAATCATTTTTCTGTAGCAAATTCAAAGGAAGGTTTTTCGTTTTCCTCTTGTTGTGTAGCGTAAAATAGATCCATTGAAACACGTAAAATAAGTTTTGGTGCTAAATTTTTTGCCAATTTAACCCCGGGGTTAAATTAAGGTTGTTCTGCTGTGTGGTGACTAAAAAAAAATTTTATTTCACGCAAAAAAAAATTTTTCCTGGGGGCTAATTCACAACGAAGGTTAATTAAATTTTTCCTCTTGTTTTGTAGCGTAAAATACACGCCTTTGTAACACGCTATAAAGCTCGTAGTTTTTGGTTTGCTCAATTTTTTTGAAAATTTACTCCGGGGTTTAAATTTAAGTTTTGTTCTGCTGTGTGGTGTAAAAAAAAATGTTTATTTCACGACAAAAATCCCTTTTTCTGTGTTTAATTCAAAAAGCGAAGGTTAATTAAATTTTTTTCTTTTTTGTGTAGGTAAATACACCCTTGTAAACTACAAGCTATGTTTTTGGTTGCTCAATTTTTTGCGCTTTTTAACCAGGATTTAAAATTAGCTTTGTTTGCTGTTTGGGTACTAAAATAAGTCTTTTTCCCCGGTAAAAAGAAATTTTTTCTGTAGCATAATTCAAGTTAAATTAAGGTTTTTTTTTGTTGTGTGGGTTTAAAAAACAAATTGAAAACGCTACAAAGTATATTTTTTGGGTTTTTGCTCAATTTTTTGCGCTTTTGACATAGGATTTAAATTTAAGCGTTTGCTTTGTGGGAAAAAATAAAGTTTTTTTTCCCCCGGAAAAAAGATTTTTTCTTTTGTTTAATTAAAGATTAATTAAAGTTTTTTTTTGTTGTGTAGGTAAAAAAAACGATTGTAACACGTTTAAAAAAGTGGTAGTTTGTGGTTGCTAATTGTTTCCCGCAATTTTACATCCAGGGGTAATTAAGCGTTTTTGTGCTGTGGTGATAAAATAAACGTCTTTACGCCAAAAAAATACTTTTTTTGTAGCATAATTCAAAAGCAAAGGGTTATTAAGTTTTCTTTTGTTGTGTGTTTTAAAAATAGATCCCATTGTAACATGCTAAAAGCTCATAGTTTTGGGGTGCTAAATTTCTTTTGAAAATTTAATCCGGGTTTTAAGGTTGTTCTGCTGGTGGTGATAAAAAAACCCGTTATTTCACGCAAAAAATAAATTTTTCCTGTGTTTAATTCACAAGGAGGTTTTTCAATTTTCCCCTTTTTTTTTGTAGTTAAAATAACCCCATTGTAACACGTTAAAGTGTATTTTTGGGGGTTTGTCAATTTTTTTGTGAATTTACATCCAGGGGTTAATTAAGGTTTTCTGTGTGTGGTGCTAAAAGAAACCGTTTATTTCACCGAAAAAAAACATTTTTCCCTGTAGATAATTACAAGGGGGTTTAAACTAAGTTTTTTTTTTGTTGGTAGCTTAAAATACTTACATTGTCCCACGCTACAAAGTGTAGTTTTTGTGCAAAATTCTTTTGGCATTTACATCCGGGGGTTAAAATATGTATTTTTTGCTTTGTATAGTAAAAGAAACTTTGTTTTCCCCGCCAAAAGAAATTTGTAGAATAATTTCAATCGAAGGGTTTAAATTAACCCCTGTTTGTGCTTTTACATTAGAAAAATACACAGAGTTTTTCGGCACATCAGTCTTTTTTTCTGCCTTTTGTGGAGCGAAATTTTTATATAAAGGGTTACCCAAGTTTTGGGGGTTCTTTTGGAGTAAATAAGGGGGTGTGAATTTTTCATATAAGATATCTTCATAAAAAATTGTTGTATATTTTAGAACAAACAGTATGTAGACGGGGGGTGGAGGCTCTTCCCCTGCGAGTAGCAGTGGTCAAACTTCCTGGAGACCCCGTCGCGACAGCAAGGGGGTGGCAGGGGCCCTCGGTGGGCCCAAATGGTGTCAGTAGCGTGTGTGTGACTAGAAACCCCCAGTGGTTTTTAAATTTGGGTTGATAGGTCATCATTCCTCCAATTAATTGAAACCCCCAGCGAGTGGTGGGATCTGACAAACCCCTTAGTTGGATGGGGGGGGGTCAGGGGCCCTCATGCCCTCAAACCCCTTGTCCACCCCAGTTCCCTAGCCGAGTTACTATGTGGTCTGGGCTCAGCGCAAATTTATAGGGGGATGAAAAATTTTGGGAGGGAGTCGCAGCTATTGGGGAAGAAAGGGGAAACCCCTGTTTTTGCAGTAGGGGAAAAGAAAGGGTTGTTGAGGTGGCGGAAAGGTCATGTTGGGGGGGGCCCGTTTTGATCCCAAGCGGGGGGCAGCAGTGACGAGAAAAAAATAGATGATGATGTAGCGACCGCACTTGGGGGGGGGGTGAAGAAGGGTTCATAATGTCAGGGAAGGGGCGTCGCTTGGCGTAGGCACGGGCACCCAGCAAGGTGGTTGTGTGGGTGGTCGCAGGGGGTGCAGCGTGTGGGACAGGAGAAAGCGGCCAGGGGAAAAAAAAACCCTTCGCAGGTCCAAGAAAGTAGGGCACAGGGGTCAGGGCGGGGGCGCGGCGGAGTTTTGGGGGTTTTAAAATCAGATCTCGGCGGTGTGGCTTTCTTTGTTAAGACACGGAGGGGATATGGGTATATGTAGATCT
This sequence comes from Phyllomedusa bahiana, assembly GCA_025379985.1. Lineage (NCBI taxonomy): Eukaryota > Metazoa > Chordata > Amphibia > Anura > Hylidae > Phyllomedusa > Phyllomedusa bahiana. The sequence goes on along the minus strand of JAODAL010022919.1, from coordinate 17,920 downwards.
TTGGGCAGAAAGTGAAGCGTGGCAAGGGAGCTAACGTTCCCCAAACGGTGCGTAACAATGCGCGTACCTGGTGGCTGGGATAAAGTGGTCAGAGTGGGGGTCCATCCTGGCGAGCAGCAAAAAAAGAGCAGCCCCCCAGTGGCAGATCCCTTGCACCCAGAAAGGGCTCCCCCAACCTTGAGAAGGGGTGTTTCTCTTTGAAATTTTCCCAGTCCAGATGCTTTGCCCCTCGCTACTCTGGCGCAGAGTCATTCACCGAGGCGATTGCAAAGGACAAAATATGGAAAAACCCTTTAAGGTGCAGCAGCAAACCCGTGCGTGTCCAAGTTTTTGGTAGTGCAGCCCCTCCGTTCCAATGGTGGACTCGCCATTCGAAAAACTAATGCTTGTGCGACCCAAGATGGAGAGTTTCCCGTAATTTTTTTTCCCAAAAAAAGGCAAAGGGCCCCCAGAAATTATAAATTGTAAAACAAAAGTGAGCCAGCCCTTGAGTTTCGGTTTGTTCCAACCCAAGGCGCACAGGCAGGGCGTTGGAGCTGTAATTGGGCCGGGAGTCATGTTTTTAGGCCCATTGGGTGAATGTGCACCCTCCCCAGGACCAACTTTGGACAGGAGATGGCTTTCTTCTGTCAAATGCGGCTTGCGCCAAGTACCTTCCTCTATTCCCCCCCCCACCCATTCAGTCCCCAAAAATATGTCCCTCAAACCCCATGTGTAGGGACGCGGTGTCACGCAGTTCTAAACCTGGTTTCCTTTGGCGGAGTACAAGGGGGGGAACTGTCGCGTCTGCAGCAAGGGAAGATTTTTGTGGTTTTTTCGCGCAAAGCAATGGAACAGGGGGGACAAAGGGAGAAATGGGTCCCATGCAGGGGGGAGGTCATGGCCCTGCATGGCCAGTGTTCATCTGGTTGTGAAAAAAGGGTTTAGTTTCACCCATCTTCGAAAAATTTGAAAAATGGCAGGAAATGGATGCATTATCCTTTTAAAAGCCAAGAAAACCCCCCTCGAGTTTCAGGGGAGAAAGCCCCCCCAACACACTTGATATGCGTGTTTCACCCTTTGGGGGTTTTTTTTTAGCCTGCACTTTTTGGCGACGTATGAAAAGAAAGGCCCCTTAACTATTTTTTTATGTTCAGGGGAAGGGTACTCCCCCGTGTAATTTGATGTGCCGTGGCAGTTCATGGTGACCACTGATTTGTTGAGGCCCTTTGGGGGCCCCGTTATTGTCAGTGCCCGGTTGGGGTGAAAATTTTATTCCCGCTTATGTCCTGGAACAGATGCTGAAAAAATTTTCTGGGCAGGGATGGAGAATGGCGATACATCTCGCGGACTTAGTGGTGGGGACTGAAAGGGGGGAGGTGACATTGGAGCAGAAAATTGTCGGTGAAAAGAGTGGATTTTTAACCCGGTGACAAAAAGAGGGGAGCGGAGAGCTGGGTGAGGTGTGGAGTGAGGAAGACGAGGCAGAGACCCCCAAACAGTGGGAGTATCGTTGGGGGGAGGCAGGGGCCCCCCGGGTCATTGTGCAGATGGCCGCGAGGCTGATTTGCTGGTAGTGACAGCGTTTTGTCGCATGGAGAGGGTGCTTCTGGTCTCCCCCTGTTGGATGTCCGTCCAAAAAGGGGGGCTTTTTCCAGTAGGAGGGAGGAAAATCAAAAATATAGGGAAATCCCTCCGTTTGGAGTTGGCCCCTGCCTATGTGCGGCATCGTCCTCCCCTTGAAAGGGTTTAACGGGGGGGGGGGGGGTTTGCGCTCCGTATACTGCGGGTGTGGGGGAAGGGGGGGATGGGAGTACGCTTCAAACAGAATTAAGTTGGGTACTGATGAGAGTTCCCTTTAACCCTAGTGAGGAGGGTATGCCCGCAGGGCAGCAGGTTGGGGTCCCCCAACCAAAGGTTGTGGGCCCCCTTTTGGGCAGCACTCCCGACCTCTTTGAAGATCGCTGGACTATGGGCAGCCAAATGGTTGTGGCGCAATTGGATTTGCAGGGAGAAGTTTGCCCCGGCGTTGTGTGGCATCAGAGGGGTGTTTTAGTGCGGCAGGGATTTACCCCAAGGAGAATGCTTGTCCCCGGGGAAAAGTGGAAGACTGCCCCTTTTTCAAAATGAAAAGGTGGATCGGCCGGTTTCAACCACCAATGCTTAGTTGTCGTAAATTTCCCGACGCTCACCCCAAATGTGGAAAGAGTTAAACTATGCCTCAGCATATTTGTGGCACCCCCCTGATGCCAACATTGTGACAGTTTCTATCTGACCAACCATTTTACGGGTGTATTGCCACCCCCTCCAAATTGTATTGTGCCTTTTGACCCCCATGTTGCTGTTTCTGGTGCCGTGACATACACTGTGTATTGTGCCCCTCTGGGATCTGTGTTGTCCCGCCGTTTAATCCCCTCTTGTCATTTTTGAATTGTTTTCCAGTTTTTGACCTCAGAATGTATTGGGCCCTGTTGACTCTTTTGGGTTCACTGTCCCCCTTTTTGTCATTGTAACTTGGGTTACTACTGTTTTTCCCTTTAGAATGTAATTGGGCCCCTGTCTGCCCCAGGTGCTGTGCCCTGACCCCCCAGTGTCATTGTGCCTTTGTGGGTTACTCTTTTTGCTTATAGAAAGTCATTGTGCTATGTTGACCTATGTGCTGCTCCGTGCTCCCCACTGTGTTTGTGCACTTTGACCCCATGCTGTGTGTGGACCCCCATTTTGTATTGTGCCCCTTTTGGCCCATTCTGTTTTTGCCCTCCAGAAAGCATTGTGCCCCTGTGATTTGTGCTGTGGTAGCCGACCCAAACTCTGTCACTAATGTTGCCCCTGAGCTTAGTTGTTTTTTTTTTAGCTTTGTGGCTGATTTATCAGGTATTCCCGCTTGGTTTATTTGGGCAGTTTTTCCCTTTAAAGGGCCCCGGGAATTTTATAGTGAAGCGTTCAAAGGGGGGCCCGCATGTGGTGTCTACTAAAAAACAAATTGTAGAAAAACCAAACCCAAATTTCTGATATTTAAGAAAGCAAAATCTAAACACCCGAGGTTTTGAGTGGAAATAGCTTTTTTTTTAAGCGATTTTGTCCCCAAGTATTTCGGGCCGAATTTTTTTTTGTCGGGAAATTCGGCGAAATGAAAGAAGAATTTTTGGAAATTGCCATCCTTGTATGCCCCGTATGGCCAAACGAGTTTACATACTATGAAATTACTAACACAATTTGGGTGCTTTTTTTTCCCCCGGTTCATGTAAAAATTAAAAATTTTTTAGTAAAATTGCAGATTGTTGGAAAAAGATTTATTTTTTTCAGAAATAACCTAAAAAAATTTTTGAAACACTTTAGGGTCGATATTTCATCACCCCCGGTTTTTTTTCCTTTTAAATGGTGTAGTTTCCCAATTGGGGTCTTTTTAGGGGTGTGTCGCAAACCCGAAAATGGTGCCTAAATAAAATCATAAGAAAAAGGACCCCCAGTCCAGCAGGTGTTCCTTTTTTAGGTTGTGGTTGAGCAAAGGGCCCTATAGGATATTTAAAATGGGAAATTTGGGTTAATTTATGTGAGTTTATTTACCCCGGTACATTACTGGTTCCTGTGAATAAAGGTAAAATTGAAAATCTGCAAAAAAAAGTGAAATTTGAAATTTCACTGTTTTTCCTTAATTTTTTTTTTTGAAATACCTTAAAAATCTTCTAAATGTTTTTTTTAAAAAAATTAAAGGGTCTAGTTTCTTAGTTGGAGTTATTATGGGGGTATTGTACAGACCCCCAAACCCCTGTCAGAATTTCCCCGTCCCTAAAAAAATTTTTTGCAAATTTTTTGAAAAAGTGAAAAATTATATAAATTTTAAACCCCCCGATTAGTTTTTTAATATTTTGAAAATTTTTAAAAAATAAAAAAGGATTATATGGACCAAAATTTCTTCTACTTAAAGCACAAAGTGTCACAAAAGGGGAAAAAATTTCCCGAATAATGGATGGGTAAAGGTCAAAAAGTTTTCTAATAAATGGAAAAATGTAGATTTTGAAAAACGGTGCTTGTAAGGGCCAAAAAAAGGCCCGGGGGTAAAGGGTTAAATTTTGAAGAAATTTTTTGGGCCCTACAATATTATTTTTTTGTGAAAATATCAAAATATTGTGAAAATTCTGAAAACTTTGTCATTTTTAAGCTTCAAACATTTCTGCGTGCAAAACATTTATTCCAAACAAAATATAAGTAACTTTAATATGTTAGTAGATTTGATATTTTTAAAAATCTTTTTATTTTTTTTTTAAACAGTAGGTTTAAAAATTTTTTTTAATTTTTCACATTTAAGAAAATTGCAAAAAATTTGGAACCGTCAGTTTGACATGGCTTTGAGGGCCGATGTTAGAATTTTAAATTACTCCTCTAAGAACTGCAGTATTTAAAAAAAAGTATTTAGGAACTTTGTTAACTGATTAGAAATGAAAACAAATTGGAAGTGAAAAATTAGAATTAAAATTTTTTTTCAATTTTTTTTCCCCTTTTTCATGCAATGTTATGAGAAAGTAATGAACCCCTTTTTTAATACGATTTGCGGACATCTAAGGGGAAAAACTTAAAAACACCCCTAAAAGCCAATTTGTAAATACACCCCCTTAAGGAATATATCCCGGGGTTAAAAAAATTTAACCCCCCAAATGTTTTACAAAATTTTTTTGGTTAAACTGGGGGAAAAAGTTTGTGTTTTTTTTTTTTTACTTTTTTCCCTTTTTTCTTTTTTTTTTTTTTTTTCCCCCAGGAAATTGTTCAGTGATCTTTAATCCGATCAAAAGAGGTGTAATGCAGAACTCTATTTATGGTTATGGCAAATTTTCATACCCCTGTCAAGGGGGTGGATGGTGAGTCACTGACAGCCAAAAGTATTGGAAATTCGTGCTGTAGTGTTTGGGGGAGACAAAGGAAGTCACTATTCTGTTTTCCCCTTGTGTATGATACATGTGGGAAATAAAGGGGGTTAAAACCCAGGGGGCCCGTGTTTTTATGCGTTTGAGAGCCCCACGATGTTCAGGGGGGGGTACCCCCTTTTCCCTTTGGGGAAGGCATTCCCCTTAGAATACCAGTGCCCCAAAGTGAAGGGGGGGTTAATATAGTTTAATAATTAAAATGTAAATATAGCTGTGGAATTCACTGAAAAGTTTTTTTTTACCCCAAAGGATTGTTTACTGTGGCAAATAGTTTGTAAGGTTAAATTATTCTACAAAATGAATTGTGTGAACCAGTAGGGGCGGTTCATAATACTGGAGCATTTTAAATATCTAAAGCTATTTTGAAATGGTTCTGCGCCAAAATTGATACATGTCGCCCTTAGTTATGACTCTGGTATTGCCCTTGTAAAGTTATAACACGTATACTAGGGTGATCTTTTGTTGTTCTTTATTTAAACTTCAAATGTTTTGAAACATGTTTAGGGGGTATTTTTTGTTTTATTATATGAAAATTTGAAGCTTGTGCACCAACGGTTAAAAATTTGTATAAATAGGTGATTACATTTGATGAGAAATGTGCAGTTTTAGAAGTAAGCACAATTGCACAAATTATTTTTTATATTTACAGTAACAGTGCAATTTGACCTTAATAATAATTTGCCATCTGAATCTTAGTAACAACATGTGGTTAATGTTATGACAAGTGAAGAGATTTTTCAAATCCTTCCTAATATTAATTCAATAATGGATTTCTTCCTAGAAGGTACTTAGAAATATTAATATATTACTATTAGTCCTGCCTCCATTTACATTACTAGATAAGTTTTTGTTCTGTTATAGATTAATGTAATTTTTTTAGTATTCATGTGATTTCATGTAACACCCTCAGTATAAAATAAACATGTTCTGAGGGTTTTCTCTTATGAGCCATTTCACTAAATTGTGCGAGTCATTATTTCTGCCACATTGTAGCCAGCTGGCCAACACACGAAGAAGTGACCCATTAGGATAGTAAAATATAGTTACTATTCTATCACCATAAACCAGTCTGCATAAAATATTGCCCATCCTAAGGCTAGAGTGGCACCAACAGCAAGGAAACAAAAATTCAGAAGTTGCATCAGTGACAACTCATTTTGGACATGTACTTCATTAACTCAATGTAGTACTATATAAAAAAAAAAAAAATAAAAAAAAAAAAAAATAATTTATATATATATATATATATATATATATATAATACATATATATATATATATATATATAATACATTATATATATATTATATTTTATAATAATATAATTAAAAAATAAATATATATATATATATATATATTATATATATATAATAATATATATATATATATATTAAATACATAGGTTGGACTTGTAAAGTGAATAAAGTTTAGGGTCATATCAAGAGGGTACCACGCAGATATTATGCCATAGCCAGGTTATTTAGATACAATGTTAGAGAATCAATCTGAATATTTGACTCTATAAGGGAAGTGTCATGGGCATCGCCGCGCCCCGTGCATCTGCTTTGAGGAGTGCCGCGACCCGCATGTCGGGCCGTAGGTGCACTCACAGTCCAATCCTCAGCCGCAGTAACTTATCTCTCCATGCTCCCTGCATAGTCTCTGCTGGCCAGTGCCAGCAGAATGGGGACGAGTGCGCCGGCTCTGGCCAGGGCCAACACACTGGTGATTTGCTGTAACTGGACGTTAACCCTGCCTCTTACTGGTATCTCTTGCCAGATCAATAGTGCATTGTGCCTAGCGAGAAAGTGTTCCTTAGTCTACATCGTGATATTCTGTGTACCGTAACCGTTGCCTCTGTCCCTTGACCATGAACTGTTGCCATCTGTCTTCTAATTTTTCCCGGGGTGAGAATTCCACACCTGGGCCTCAGAATTGTCCTGGAATAAGGCCACATTAAGTCACATTTAAAAATGGTCTTTTTTGGGAAAAGGAGTCTGGGGCCCAAGACTCTCCGCAACCTGGTGACCTTATCCACCCGGCCCCCAGATTGCGTGAGCTTTTTGGAAAAAGGGTTAAAAATTTCGACTAAAAGCCTTTTTTTTGGATATAGCGGGCTTAAATATTGCGACTAGAGCCCTTTTTTTCTGTATTGCAGGCACAATTTTTTAATGCATGGGGTTGGTATAAGGGGCCCCTTTTTCTTTTTAAATTTTGTATCTTTTCACAGGATATTTTGTTTGTGTTAGGGTTGAATAGGGATCCCCCCAGGCTCTGGTGGGTCCCTCCCTTTTCGGGACGTTATCCCACATCTTTTGGGTTTGGTAGTTTTTCCCTGGGGTTTTTTTATAGGGGGCAGCTTGTTCGTTTATTATTTTGTGGAGTTTTTCTTACTCCTTTTATTTAACTAAGTAAAAGTTAAGTTTTATGGTCTTTTCCAGTGATTTACTCTATTTTTTTGACTATAAATATATTCTTCTTTGGGCCATTTGTATTCCCCCATCTTTTTGATTCTTGCTGTTTGGAAGGAAAAGAGGAGCTCCAACAGGACGAAAACCCCACCCCGGATGTCTCTCCCCTCTTTCCACCAGTCTTACAAAGGCCACCACTGCTCCCCTGTCTACTGGCCACTTAAGAGGTGATGCCAGTGGACAGAGTCCACATGACTCTGCAGAATTGACCCCATGTTGTGAGGAGAATCTGTGCCTCCGTCCCCAGCCCAAAAACATTACCCCCGGGGGTTTGCCACTTCACCCACAATGTCCGGGAAACGCATGCACCTAGGCCATGTGGGACAGGCGTCCCTAGGTGTGAGTAATTCCTCTTCATGTCTGACCATGTCGGTTCAAATCATGACCGATTCTGGTGTCCAGCTCCAAGTTTCCACTTTCCTGGATGCAGGATCAGTTGGGAATTTCAGAAACACAGCCCTGGTGATAAAAGTACACCGGGCTTTTAAATGGGCGGGTTTCCTTTGGGGGTCAAATTGCCAGCCTTTTTTTGGGGTGGCACCTCGCCTGGTACACCCCCCTAATGTCCTCTATATCAAGACTTTGCAGATGTTTTTGAAAGCAAGTTGAACCTTCCCCTTTTATCTCCATAGACTGTCCTAAAACCCCATGCCCAGCACTAGTCCTCCCTGGGGTAGGGTCTATCCTCTGTCTGAACCAGAGACTCAGGCCATGTTAGCCTATATATAAGAAAACCTCCAGATGTTTATCCATACGTCTTCTTCTTCTGCCGGTGTTGGGTTCTTCTTTGTTGAGAAGAAAGATAGTTCTCTACGTCCGTGTATTTACTATCATGGCCTCAACAAACTAACCATCAAAAAATTGGTACTTGGCACCATTGATCACCAAGCTATTTGACCATCTCCGATATGGCAGAATTTTCTCTTAACTGGACTAACGGGGAGATCCCTGCAGTGTTGTGAGAAGTCTCTGTACAAGCGTGTGGTACATAGTGAACTCGCTATATTAATCCCCTTTCAAGCATGTGGATTTTCCAGTAAGGGAAATGGAGGCCTTCGGGTATTTATCACTGTACCTTGAGATAACACCGGGAGGTTACGTATAATTCCTTTTAGTCATACAGACTTTCTGGACAAAAAGGAGTCTGATACTTTGACTTCAAAAAAGGAGAGAACACAAGAGAAAAAGAAAGGGGAAATACATATCATAACCATAAAAACAAGTCCAAACAATGGCCACAGGGTGGCACCAAACACATGAAACATTCCATATAATAAACATCACATGAATTCACATGTAATATGAATGGTGACAACTGGAATCCATAGCTGAGACAGCACAGGTGGAGTACAATCTTATTCGGGTCCATGAGTGGGACGAGTGGAAGATGGCCTTCAAAACACTCGGCATGGGGACTTTGAGTACTTGGTCATGCCCTTTGGGTTGTGTAATGCCCCATCAGTGCTCCAGGAATTTGTAAAACACTCTCGGCCCTCCATATTTCTATGTTGTGGAGAAACCTTGTTTTCTCCGCCCGAAATCCATGACAGGGGGAAAAAATGGCCCCTCGGCACATCGTGCCACCTGAGTGTCTGTACTCCGCATCTCCCATGGACCTCTGACGTGTCCTACTGGGTAAGATGTACATGCGCCCTGTGCTCCAGGAGAAAATTCTAAGATGGGGTCATTGCTCACTGCTGGTCGGGCACTCTGGTGCACGTAAATCTTGTCAGCTGTTTTCCCGCATTTATCGGTGGCCCGATCTCGCTCAAGAATCAAAAAATTTTTTGGAAACTGTCTTTTTATTCCCCCCAACAAGACACCTCTTTTAAAAGGAAAGGGGGTTGCCCCTTTTTGGCCTGTCCCCATACAACCAGTCCTAATTTGGCATAATTTATTACAAAAAAAAAAAATTCACACTTGGGCCCAAATTTTGCAATTTGTCACCACTGAGTAACGCCAAAACCTGCTCAAATTACGGGACTTCCAGTCCCACTTCATTAAGCACAGTCATATATAAAAAGAACCGGATTACGTAAAATTTGTCTTTTTAAAAGGTAAATCTTCTTTAAAAGCAGACATTTTCCCCAATTTACAGTAGTCATGTACGAACAATTAAAAAGCTTTACTCGGGGTTTTGATATGGGGTGCCCCCGGGCATTCAATAGATTCCACAATATAGCCCCGTATGTGAGCAGGGGATGCAGACATCCCAAACAGGTGAGATGCACACCCGGGAATGTTCGGGGATGTCCCCCCCTTTTCAGGCAAATACTCCCTGGGAACAGCTTCCTTTAAAAAAAGGGAAGTTAAAACACATTTTAAAACCCCTTTATCTTACAGGAACTATTTAGGGGTTTAAAAACACTATTAAATTAAAAATTCTTTTTAAGCCTTTGGACAAAGATTCCAAAGGGCATTTAAAAAAATTCCCTTTAAGCAATTTAATAACTACCTGTGAAATGTCATTGCAAACTATCTTTTCAAGAATGTACCATCGTAGCTTACACAAATCGTGTCGAGCTGCTGCAAAGTACCTTGCTACAGATGTTTCCCCAAATGTTTTTTTATTGTTTTCCCCCCCTTCTCCTACTTTCCCTTCTCACCTTTAATGAGAATTGTTCTTAAAGAGTCGGATCATAGTCTATGCTCGTTATTTAATTTTGAAGGGTTGGTTGTCTGTCCAACAAAAATTTCCCAATGGGCATTAAAGCATGTAAATAACAATCCTGTTACAAGTAGGAAAAATCGTTTTTAATTGGATAATCCTTAGTTGGTGTGAAAGTTTTTCCCCTTTTAGTAGGAAAAGTTTGACATTTCAGGCACGTGAAAGGGGCCAACCCAGTGTTACCAAAAATGTTTGTGTTTTTTTTTTTTTTTTTTTTAAACCCTTTAGGTCTGTTTAATAAATTGTTTTCCTACGGTTTTTCCCTTTTTTGGGGTATACCCAATGGGGGAAAACCCAAAATAAGCCCAAAATTTTTTTTTCACTAAGTAAGATTTTCCAAATTTTTTTAAAAAATGGGTTGTTCACGATACCTGCATATCTTTTCGTAAAGCCCATGTAGGAAAAAATTCTTGATCCTTTTTTTTTTTTTTTTTTGGCAACTTAAATTTTCTCTAGGTATAGATAAGACATCCAACCCTATTTGTCTCATTCCTTTTCTTTTTTTTTTTAACCCTCTTTCCATAAATTTTTTTAAATTGATATTCTCAAATAAAACCCAAAAGTCAAAAATCACAAAAAAATTTCGCCCTTGCCCTGATAATTGAGTTTTTAAAAAACCCTTTTAAAAAAATTTGGAGAGCAATTGGGTTAGAAACGATGGGGATGTTCTTAAACGAAAATTTTTTTTGGGAGGGAATAAAGAGAGGTGGAAAACACATCCCCCTCCCTTTTTTGACCCAAAACCCCCAAAGTATGATACAGCCATCAGGTTTTAAAAGGGGAAAATTGAATAGTGGATAAATTGCTATTTAAATATGTGAAAAAGTGCTCCAGCTCGGCTCAAAAAACCGGACCAAACCCTTCGGCAAAAATTTTTTTTTCTAAAAAAAACCTCATAAAAAAATTGGGCAAAAACTCGGAGTTTCCCCCTGACTGCAAGAACATCTTTTCACCAAAACGGTTCTGAGCCCAATCTAGAGCACTTTTTTGGGAAAATATTTAAAATGGGCACCCCTTTACTCATTAAAATTTTACTCTTTACTAAGGCCTGAGGGGCGGGTATCATACTTGGCCCATTGGTCAAAAAACAGGGAGATTTTTTACACCCCTATAATATTCCAAAAAAACCTATCGTAATAAAAATCCTCCTTGTACTAGCCCAAAATGCTCCCCAAATAAATTTTAAAGGGTTTTTCCCAAAACTCAAATTTTCAGGGGAAGGAAGATTTTAGTGGGAATTTTTTTTAGGTGATGGAAAATTTTTCATCTATTTAGGGATCCCCCTTGTTGGATACACCGAAAAGGAAGAACCATTGGACAACAATTGATATCAACAGACCTTAAAGGTTTAAAATAAAAAACAAAACACAGAATTTTTGAGTAGCAATAGGTCTGGCACCTTCACGTGCCTGAAATGTCAAAACTGTTCATCTATCATCAAAGGGGAAAATATACAGCATCCAACTAAGGGTTATCCAATTAAAAATCGAGGTTTTCCTACTTGTAACAGTGATTGTGTAGTTTACATGCTTTAATGCCCATGTGGGCATGTATATGTTGGACAGACAACCAGACCTGTCAAAATTAATATTAACGAGCATAGATTAGCGATCTGACCCTTTAAGAAACAATGCCTCACTCAAGGTGAGAAGGAAGTAGGAGCTAAGGAGGAATACAATAAAAAAACATTTGGGGAAACATCTGTAGCAAGGCACTTTGCAGCAAGCTTGACTCGATGTGTGCGAGCTACGTTGGTGCATTCTTGAAAAGATTGTTTGCAATTATAATTCACAGGTAGTTATTAAATTGCTTAAATGGTAGACTTTTTGAATAGCTACCTTGGAATCTTTAGCTCCAAAGGGCTTAAACGAAAGTTTTAATTTAATAGTGTTCTTATGAACCTAAAGTAGTTCCTGTAAGATGAAGGGTTAAATGTGTTTTTAACTTACCTATTTAAGGAAGCTGTTACCTATGACGTATGAGCCTGAGGAAGGGGAGGAGCGATCCCCGAAACGTCGCACGGTGTGCATCTCGTCCTGTTTGGGTGTCGGCATCTCTTGCTCACCTATACGGGAGTGATATTTTTGAATACTACTGAACGAAACGGGCGGCCATCATTATAACCCTGAGTATAAGCTTTCTATTTGTTCTTACATAGACATTCTGTAAATTACGGTGAAATGTCTGTTTTCAAAGAAGATTTTTCATTAAAGAAGACAAATTTTACATAATACTGGTTCTGTTATATATGACATTTCATAACACTGCCTGGTTTACCCTCTGCTCCTCATCTTGCTAGTCTATTCATCAAGCACATCTTATACCAGCATGGATTACCCCAACATATAGTCTTGAACTGGAGAGTCCAATTTTTGTATCAAAGTTCTGCCGTGCCATTTGCTCTTAGCTACAAATTAAACTGGATTTCTGATTATCATCCACAGTCTTATGGGCAAGTAGAGAGGGTCAAGTCTTAGATAACTAACTCCACATTTTGTTTCTGCATGTCAGGATGATTGGTCCAGTTTGCTGCCATGGGCGAAGTTCTCTTTTAACTCTCTGGAGTCAGTCTGTCAGTGACTCACTGTTCTTCATAGTTTATGGACAATATCCCAGCCCACTTCTCCCTCTGGCTCCATTTTCCGATGTCCCAGCCCTAGATAATATGGTGAGAGATTTTGTTGCTATCTGGAAAGACACTTGTAACTCTTTACTAATGACTAAATGAAGGTCCAAGCAGATAAGAAGAGAAAGCCTCCTCCGTTCTTCGCTCCTGGTGAGTGTGGTTGTCTTCAAAATATATTCGCCTGGAGATCCCTAGTTACAAGTAGGGACCCCGTTTCTTAGGCTTCCTCCCACTATGCAGGTCCCAAACTCCTTCCATGTCTTATCGACTGGAAGGGGTTCAGCATGGAGGAAAGGTCCTGGGAGCCAGAGGAGAACATCTTGGACCGTAACTTGCTCCTGAAATTTCTTTGTGCCAGAAAAAGGCCAAAGGAGGGGGGGTACTGTCAGAGGACCCCCACGACCCTTACACTGAATGGCTCTGCTGAGAGGGGCCCCACATTTCTTAATCTACATCCTGATATTGCCTCTGTCTCTTAACCACGATTCTTTGCTGCCTGTCCTGACCTTCTTGCCTGTCCCCAACTACGAGCTGGCCTGACGATTTTGTACCACACTACACCTCGGCTGCCACTGTAAGCAAGTTGCGTCAGGGCTATCAACTTGGTAGGACTCCTGCCGCAGCAAGCGCAAGCGCAACAGTGGGACCTACTTAGACCCCATTCCCTGGCATGGCTTACACCAACTCTTGCAGTGGTCTAGAGGATCCACTAACTCAGCCATTACAGGAAGACTTAGTTATAACTCTGGTGTTGCCAACAACCAGTCTGCACCATATATTGCCCATTTTAAAACTGGACTGGCACCAACAGCAAAGAAGCAGAAATGTAGAAGCTATCAGTGACATCACCTGATTTACTCTGTATTTTTTTAATCAGCTATTACTATTAATCAGATTTTTTTTTGGGGGGAGGGGAACCAAAAATGAGTGCCATGGGTTCTTCTACTAATCTATTAAAGGCTCTGTTAACATTGGTGTTAGGGATGGTCAGGGACGCACACAAGACATGGACAAGTGGGGCCCTGACACTGATCCCAGTCTCTGTCCCTGCCTTTTGGGGAACCCGACTCCTTAACAGGCCGGCCCCAACCAGAAGACTCAAGGCTACACTGAGCAGAGTGCACAGACAAAGACAAACAAACAAAGAACACAGAACCAGTAGTCGGACAGTCCAAGTCAATAACGGGGCGGGCAGCGCGGTACAGAATCGTGAGGCAAAGCGAGAAACTAGAAATAAACAGAGATCAATAGCACAGAGAAACAACAATATGACAGGCTAACTATAAAGGCACGCAGTATAGCAGGCATAGAGAAGAGGAAGCAGCGGCTATATATAGGAAAGGGGTAGAAGTAGAGGAGCTAGGATAGGTGGAAGGACCTGTCAATCCAGGGAGCTGATTAACCCCTATGAGTGCTGGAGGATTTCTGGCCAAGGCGTTGACCAGAAATCAATCAAGGTACGAGGCTACAGGGAAGTGTTCACACAAAGGCGGCAAGGCCGCAGTTATAATCGCCGCGGCTGTGGCCGGCGACCAGGGCCAAATGGCACGGACGTGACAATTGGTGTTATGTTCCATTTTATCATTTGCAGTGCTGTTCACTGCTAAAAGCTGTCATATAGCTTTTATGACTCTTTTATGAGCAGAAGATATGACCATAGTGTAAACAGTCTTCTATCAATAACTTTAATAATTTTACACATGCAAAGCTGACCTTAATTCTATTTTCTTTAGGTTGGGCAGAAAACACATGACTAAAGCCAATGCCCTTATTTATTTGAAGTCAAGTCAATTAATTTCCTTTTTTTTTTTTTTTAACTGAGCAATAGATTAGAATTATAGAGAGATTTATAAAGAGAAGCATAAACAAAAAATAGATGGGCACTTCAGGGTTACACAGAGAAATCAGATCAGCACAATATGCAAACCTAATCAGTCATGGTCAATATGTTTATACAAATATATTTCCTGAATGTTCAAGGTATATCAACATCAACTTACAAAATAAGTTTACTTTTCCTTTAATATCTGTGAGCTCAACATCAGCAAAAATATAACGCTATAAATGCTCCTATTTGTAAAGAAATTGCATGTTTAATAAGAAAAACGATTGAAGACATGAAATTATACAATTCCAAATAGACAGTGAAAAAATTATATTAAAAACTATGAACTATATATCACTCTTGATGATTTAATAACTACAATTTATCACCTCCTTTATTAGGTACTGTACATCTATAATTGGTAATGCTTCACCATTTTTCAATCTGTTTTTTTTGTTGTAATTTTTTTAATACTCATTTTAAGCCAATTTGCATAAGTAAAACACAATTAACAATCATTAAAAATGTCACTTTCAATGTTTTGCATGAAATGAACAGGAAAGTATAAACGACTAAAACCTAGCCCGCATCATATCCCAGAACTACATTCAAAGTTCTAGGATATAATACAGGAAAAAAAGAAAAATGAATACTTACCTGCCCGATCCCACTGCTGCAGCTGTGCAACTCCACAGGGCCCACTCCTTTTCACTTTCAGGTTCTCGTTCCAATACACACGAGAGTTTTGTACTCCATTCACTTACTGTGTGTCTGAACGACAATCTTCAAGGGTAGAGAAACAGATCCTGGGGAGCTCCAGAGTGGCAGCAGTGGAGGACAGGTAGAAAAATATAATTTTTTTTACATTTTTTTTCCTCTCACCCTCTACCCATTTTCTAATTTTCTTTTGCTGGACAATCACTTTGAGGGATCAAATATACTAAATGAACAAAAGGGAACAACAAGCTCATCATATATCATACATGCCTGTTTACAAGGCCCCTCCTAACGTGAAGAAATAATATTTTCCACTTAAAAACAGTTTTAAAAAATCACAGTTCTGTCCTACTAATCTCTAGAGCCATAACTTATATTTTTGCTGATGGAGCTGTGTGAGCGCTTATTTGTGGGATAAATTGGCATTTTCTATGTTATCATTATTGGGTACATAAAATCTTTTGATAAGTTTATTCAGTCGTTTGGGAGACTAGATTAACAAAAAATGCAATTCTGACATGGATTTTTATTTATTGTTGTAGCATTTACCATATGGATTACCGTATTTTTTTGGAATAAGGGCCCCAAAAACCTAGATTTTTTTCAGAAAAACAAAGGCTCTTTAAGCCTGTTAAGGCTTTTCCGCGGTTTGTTCGCCGATTGAGGCAAAATTTCCCGTGAATAAAAGGGGGGGGACGGGGGGGCCCGTTTAAATAATTCATGTATTTTTTCCCCCCCGGCATTTTCCCAAAAGGACGGCGGTTCCCCTGTTTTTCAAAAAAAGTATTACCGAAATTTCCGGGGTTCCCCTTTTTGGCGGAAATCGGGCAAATAGGCCCAATGTGGCAGAAATTTAAACGTTGAAAGGGGGCCTTTTTGTGATGGCCTTAAAATGATTCAATTTTTTTGGGTTTTTTAGGCTTTGGGGTTTGGTTTAGGGGACACAATTTTTGTGACAGATTTTTTAAAAGATTTAAAAGGTTTTTAATATTTAAAAGATTTCAAAGAATAGTCCGTCGCAAATCCGTTGAAATAAGTGTCACAAGGCTATGTTCAGCAGCTGTTTCAAATGATTCACGTATTTCCCTGTAAATACGTTCCAAAAACAGTGCAAAACAGTTGCAAATAAATTCACTAAGTGTGACACGTATTTCGCAATACGGCACCGGAAATATGTACTGTTTGACTTTTTTTACAAGTTTACATTTTTGAGTTATGTGAAAGTGTTGAATGAAGCTTGGCTTGCGGGCTACTTTGTTTCATTTAATGTGCCGTGCCTTATAATCCGTGCGCCCCTTATATATGAACCAAGAAGACTTAACAGGCGCTCATTGATAATGCGCCTTATAATCCGGTGCGCCTTATATTAAATTTAATTAAATACATTAAAGTGTTGTAGGCACAATGATACCTACTGTCATGGTCCGTGCCATGGTTCCTAGGCTGAGCCGCAGGCATGGCCATGTCCCGGCCACTGCTGCGGCGTTCTCTGATGCGCTATACTCACCTGTCCCAGCTCCGGTCTCTGCTCCAGCAGCGTCCCTCGCTGCTCAGTATAACTTACTAGTCCATGCTTCTGCTCAGTCTCGTGCCCATCCTCTCTGTGGTGCGTGCACTGCACTGTTCGAATATTTAAATAGACATTACCCAATTACCTGCTCAGGAACCTGTTACCTCTGTTTGCATAAAAGGAACTTCCTGCCCTTGCTCTAGCATCAGTTCATTGTTGTTTACCTACATAGAGCTTGACCCCTTGCTGCTATAACGCTGCTGTTATCCTGCATTACCAATGTGCTATCTGTTGTCTACCTGCCGATGCACCAGTCCGTTTACCTGCTGCATATCTGCCGCTGTACCAAGTCCGCTAGTGTCCTGGGACTGCGTCACCTGTCTATGGCTACATCTGCTGTCATCTGTACTGGTACCTGCTGTCTTTCTCCCGCGCTTCGGCTACCTAAGAACATGACACCTACTGTATGTAACGTTGTGTTTGCTAGTTATTTTTACTACTCTTGGGCAACATGTATGAGCTTGGTGCCGACTCGCCAGTTCTAACCATCTTTTTCTTAGTGTAGAAGGCTCCCTAGTGTATAAAAGTTTCATATGTGAGTTCATAAATTAGGTGTGTGTAAGCTCTGTATAGCATATTTTTGATGCATTTTTGCAGAACTTAAAAGTTTTGTGTCTGGTGCATAATGTGTCAAATGATAGAACAGGGCTATCACAGTTTTTTTTGGCTCAAAGCACGCCAGAAAACTGGGTCAGCCCTGTTCAAACTTGTTGCCCTTTTTTCTCATTTTCTTTTTTTGTTTCACTATGGGACTAGGCTATGTTGATTATCTTTCTATCACATAACAGTACATTAATGAATTTCTATGTATTATGCCTATGCAATTTTTCCTTGTGCCCAGCTTAGTCTGCCGCCTTTAAGGTTAATTTTCTACTTTGTTATTTAACCCTTTAACCCACCATGGTCAAAATAACGGGGCTCTTCGTTTTTTCCCCTTCTTGCCTTCCCAGAGCCATAACTTTTTTTATTTTTACACCTACATAGACAAATAAGGGCTTTTATTTTGCGGGATAAGATGTAGTTTCGAATTGTGTCATTCATCATCCCATAACATATACTGGGAAACCGCATAAAAGTTCTAAGTGGAGCAAAATGTGAAAAAAAACGTACTTACGGCAGACAATCTTTTGTAAAAAGATGGGG
>JAODAL010022918.1:0-63735 GCA_025379985.1 Phyllomedusa bahiana | reverse complement strand
CGAGATCTCTGCCGACGTGCCACCAAAATCCTGGATTCGGTGGGGGAAGCAACCTTTTGGGCATCAGTAACCATAGGTTACTGACATGGTATCTAGTGTGGCTGCTATGCGGCTTTTGATGGGTTTGCCTTTCCCGGGACGGTCACGCGTTGGGTGGGGAGGCCCGTCCCCACGTTCCGGGGCCAGGTTGGGTTTCCCAGGATTTACCAGGCATATAAAAAAGCCTGTCTCTGCAGGTGATCAGGGGGCGTGGTTGCTGCCAGAACCTGGAGCAGCACTGGAGCTGGAGACAGAGGCTCTGGCCCCCCAGAGGCTTGGAAGAAGCCGGGACCAGCGGGAGACTGGGACAAAGTGTTTGGGTGAGACTGGACATTAGGTCCTGTTCACATGTGAGGGGAGGGACTCTGTACACATGTGTATTTAGGGGTCAGACGGCCGAGTTATTTTGTTTGTTTTTGTTCCCTGCTTGTAATGTCTGTGCCTCAATAAAGCTGGCTGAGGCCAAGTTTAAACGGTAGACCGGAGTCTGAGTGCCAACTGTCTTACCAAGGACGGCGATCCTGCGAGCTGAATGACCCCCGGGCCGAGCCAAGATGGCGGCCGAAGGCATGTGAAGCTTACAATATATATATATATATATATGTATGTGCCGCAACACTGCCAGTGGCACCCAGGTTTGCATATTATTTTTAAAGAAATGTTTTTTTTGTGCAGAACCATACGTTGTATTTGGTGTATATTGCTCTTAATCTATATGGGGAGGAAGGGGTGCCTCCACTTTGGTTTTCTGGACTACGCCCACTTTCACAGGCTGTCATAAAAGTGCAGCTTGCAGGTTTGGTGTTTTTTTATTTTTTTTCCTCTCTGGATAACGGAGGTCGGTTGACCCAGTGAGAGGCCTGGGTTTGGCTCTATTGAGAGGTAAAGATGCATAGGACCTGCCCAACCTGAGATCACGTTGAAAGTCGTGGGGAGCTTAAGCATTTTTTGATCAAAATAATGTGACCGAGAATCTCAAAGTTTTTCATGTTGATAGAAGGGATAAATGCTTCTTTAGGGATTTCTAGTAATTTTATCACCTGATTGAGGTCCCCCTTTCCCATTGGGAGGTGAGCTTAAGCAGTTTTGATCAAAAATGTGAACTAAGAACCTCAAAAAATTTTCATGTATCCGAAGTAGCAGAAATGCTTTTTCAAAAATTCCTATGTGCCTTTTGATAGTTTAGTTAATAGTGTGCTGCTGATATTGGAATGTTTTCTTAACTCCCATAACTCCATATTGTGTAAGTACTAAGAAGCACTGCAGCGGTTTTATAATAGCCTCCTGTTTTTCAATACAATGGTAAAAAAAAAAAAAAAATTCCCTGGTTACATTCAGGTGTATTTTCGTAATGCTACCACCACTGCAGGCAGGTATTTTCATATAAATGTTAATGCTTTTTTTTTTTTTTCACAGTCAGGCTTGATATTCAAAGTCTAAAGCCCAACTGGCAGCCACAAAGGCCCCCACCACCCACCCCCGTAGTGGCTCATCTGGTGGAAGACAAAATCAAATGTTGCATTTGTCCATTTCAGAATAACAATCAAAAAAGAACTTTCTTGTATCCTGAACGGTGGAAGCAGCAATAAAGAACGAGAACGGAAACAATTCTGTTTTCTCATCTACTATGGTGCCACTGTGGTATATTTACTTCTCCAACCATTGCTGTGGTTACCTATGTTCGCATATATATACCAATGCTTTGGGACACATATAAGTATCAATGTTTCTTAGTGTGCAGTGTTCTCTCCATATGTAATAAGAACAGATCTTGGAACAGTATTTTTACCAAAATGTATGGTGAGATTGACAACCACATCTACAGCTGTGTAATAAAGGTCATATGTGTGTGTTCTACCACTGAACTCAGCCATGGTGATGTGGGTTTCAGAGTCAGACTGAAGTTTTTGGGGCCCACCAGAGGAAATTATTCTGGGGGAGGCACCTACCGATAAAGGACATACTGTATGCATGGCTACTTTCTGGTAGTCTCTGCACATGTATGGTTTAGTAGAATAGCTGGAGATTAGATCTAATATTAGCTCCAAATTAGGTTTTATTCTGCTAGAGCTTTGGAATCGTGAAATAGTAGCAGTATATTATTGGTTCAGAGCTCAAGTCTTCTGGATCCTGGAGTATGCTGGTGGGCCAGTCCAACTCTAGGGGGACCCCTTTATGGAATGTGATTGAGACCTCCACTTAATATTGTGTTAAAAACAACATGCCTAAAGTTATATTATCAAGCATTTCTCAGAACAGTGATCACACATTTTTGTAGAAAGTATTAAAACCTCATATTTGCAACGTGTTAACTATATGCAAATCTATGCAGTTAGGAAACAGTCTGATCGCAGCAAGAGATGAATTCCTGTACTTGTACTGGACAGATCCAATATATACACAGCTCTCAAAAAATCGTGGACACTGTGCATTTACTTAGTAGCTCTCTCTGATAAGACCTGATGGGGAATCTGTTTTCATCAGGACTTTTGTAGTTTTTGGCTGAATAAGGACAACTAAATAAGATTCAGATATTGGAAAAGAAGGGTATGTTTTGTCCCCCGTCCACCTTCATATAAAAAAAAAACAAAAAAAAAACACCACTGTAGTCCATACATTGTGTCTTATATTGCATTTTACCTCCAAGCTGTGATGTATGTTAGGGGCACATGACCACTGCAGACAATCTGCGGCCGCAGTGGTGACGTCTCCATTTAGTGATGCTGTGCCAACAGAAGACTGGAGAGATGCACCGCTGGAATTGGGGACAAGTGAGTATACCTTTTATTTTTATTCCCAGCTCTCTGGACCTTTTTAAATAACTTTTTACCAAGGTGGACAACCCCTTAACCACTGCATACCAAAAACACTCCACAAAATCTGCCACCTGATGATGCTTTGACCCGTTCACGAGGCCATCCAAATCTGGCTTTGGTCAATGCTGCTTAGATCCATACACTTGCCTATTCTTTTCTGCTTCTAACACATCAACTTTAACCCCTTAAAGATTGCCACCGACTTTTGGTCTTCAGCGACGTCTTGTGGTGTCACTGCAGACATCGGGGTTTACAGCGCCGTGAGTACAGAGATGTAATTCACCGCCCTGTTCACAGCGTAGCCTCTGCAAGCGCAGATGTTTGGGGACAAATTCCGACACCCGGCGCTAAAAAAAAAACAAAAAAAAAACACAAATAAGTGTAGAAAAAAAAAAATAAAACAAAAATATTTAATAATTGTGCATACATTACACACACAGAAAAAACACTACACATATTAGGTATCAACACGACCGTAATAAACTATAATTAATTTAGCAAGCTATTAACTGTGAAATGTGTAAAAAGAAAAAAAACACTAAAAATTTGAAAAACAATTCTGTAATAATTTATAAGTGAACCTAAACTATTCAAAAATAAAAAGTTTGTTTTCAGCTTACCCTCTGTGTTCTCATAATGTCCAATGTGTCCTGGATGCGCGGACCAACCGTCAAAATCCAGCCGTATTAAACATGCAGTCCTTTTAGAAAAGATCCACATCCACAATAGACGATGTCGGTACAGCTTATTTAAAAAATATATGCTTTTATTTCTTCATTTTAAAAAGGAAATTACATCCATTCCATAAAGTGCATAATAGGATGCATGGATAGGAACACACACCTTCAAAGACAGGGATCACACATTGATGTGGTCTTGTGCCAAACAGACTGACGCGTTTCGGTAATTACATACCTTACGAGTAAGGTATGTAATTACCGAAACGCGTTCGGTCTGTTTGGCACAAGACCACATCAATGTGTGATCCTGTCTATGAAGGTGTGTGTTCCTATCCATGCATCCTATTATGCACTTTATGGAATGGATGCAATTTCCTTTTTAAAATGAAGAAATAAAAGCATATATTTTTTAAATAAGCTGCACCGACATCGTCTATTGTGGATGCTGGATCTTTTTCTAAAACAACCTAAACTATTCCCCTAAAAAGTACAACTTGCCCCAAATAAAATGAGGCCTCATACAACTGGGTTATTGAAAAACTAAAAAAGTTAAGACTGTAGAAACACAATGAGGCAAAAACTAAAAAAAAAAATGTGCTGGTCATTAAGTACTTTTCAGGCGTTCAGCTTAAAGGGTTAAGAACCGATTGTTAATTTCTTTGATACATATACCTCACCATTTGACAGGTGCTATTGTCACAAGATAATCAATGAAATACACATTATCACTGCTAATGGTTTTGTTGTTAGATCTGATCAGTGTTTATATAAAAGTAACTAACAGCAAACCAATATCAAAATTAGGGTATAAAGACCTATCACAGCAAAGAGTAACCCCAATATAAAACTTATGAAAACTTTATTAATCCTATTAAAATCACAATCCAACAAACAAATCCCTTATTACTAATCTTAGATACATAACTAAAGATATACATAGGCAAGGTATACTTAGCTGTCAAAGTGGATACAAATCTTGCGTTGATGTAGTCACGTATCCCACCTTAGTCCTCCAGGACCAAGCAATATAGCAAGTACACTCTCCCTACAAAACCCTATTTAGCCCTATGATTACCTTAATGGAGTAATCGCCCCAAAAAGAGCGGCCCCAGAAGTACCGTTAAGCCCTGGGTAATCCTATCATGCCCCATCAAAAGGCCAATGGGTATAAACAAAAAGGGAGAAGAATTTTTTTTTATATATATAATCTCCCAAACTCTCGACGCGTTTCCCCTAATCAGGTTCATCAGGGGAGCAAATACACATGATAGACGCCACGATGTAGGAGCGTCCCCTCGATCTTTTGGGACCTCCTTAAGTACCTCCTACAATCATCAAACCAGCCAGTAACAACCTCTCATACATTTAATTGATACATTAATCCTCAAGTGAAACTATAATAATGTATTTATCATGATTAATGTAACATTATAGCATATATACCTAACTCATCTTCCGTCCCATATAGTTACAGCCAACAGCATCCAGTGTTGATCGCCGCGCATGTATAGTTCCAAAGCACGGCATCCGGAAATAATCACCGCGTCTGCGCGACTATTCCACATGCCGGGCTAAGCGTGGTTCCAGAACACGGCGTCCGGAAATAATTACCGCGCCTGCGCGACTAATCCAAATGCCGGACTAAGCTGTGTGCTCAGCTATAGCAACTGTGCATGTCTGGCACACTTACTCCAGACTACTTCACTAACCAATCGCAATACACATAAAGCTAAGCTATATGGATAGACATGATCTTAATATAATTAAATTATACAAGTACGAAATTTGATGAAGGTCTGATAAGTTATGCTATATAGTGAATCTCCTGATTACATTGTGAGATCCGACACTATAAATAAATATAGCTGTCAAGTACAGTATGATTTTACACGATGTACTCAATACACCACAATACTGCCCCTTGATACAGGACAATTCTACATACTGTGGCAAACTAAGTACAAAGTAAAAGGATTTTTTCCCTCAAATGTATTGTCATAGATGACTAAATATGAAATGAAAAATTCATTAAGACAAGAGGTACCGGCAAGTTGATTAATAAACTAAGGGAATAAAATTCCTACATTTATGATAATCAGATATCCAAACAGGGAGTATATGCCTAATTCAGGCATGATATCTCCATTATGCCAAACAGGCAAGAGACATTCTCAACTATACAAGAATCCAGTATAGAACCGTATTTACTCAAAGAAAGCATCCAAACTGTAAAGATTCATTGAGACCACCAGGGTTCACTATATACCATAACTTATCAGACCTTCATCAAATTTCGTACTTGTATAATTTAATTATATTAAGATCATGTCTATACATATGGCTTAGCTTTATGTGTATTGCGATTGGTTAGTGAAGTAGTCTGGAGTAAGTGTGCCAGACATGCACAGTTGCTATAGCTGAGCGCACAGCTTAGTCCGGCATTTGGATTAGTCGCGCAGGCGCGGTGATTATTTCCGGACGCCGTGTTCTGGAACCACGCTAGCCCGGCATGTGGAATAGTCGCGCAGGCGCGGTGATTATTTCCGGACGCCGTGCTTTGGAACTATACATGCGCGGCGATCAACACTGGATGCTGTTGGCTGTAACTATATGGGACGGAAGATGAGTTAGGTACATATGCTATTATGTTACATTAATCATGATAAATACATTATTATAGTTTCACTTGAGGATTAATGTATCAATTAAATGTATGAGAGGTTGTTACTGGCTGGTTTGATTATTGTAGGAGGTACTTAAGGAGGTCCCAAAAGATCGAGGGGACGCTCCTACATCGTGGCGTCTATCATGTGAAAAATTTGCCCCCCTGATAAACCCTGAATTGGGGGAAACGCTTTCGAAGTTTGGGGGAGATTATATAAATAAAAAAAAATTTTTTCTCCCCTTTTTTTTTAAATCCCCTTTGGGCCCTTTTTTGATGGGGCATGTTTAGGATTACCCGGGGCTTAACTACTTTTTTGGGGCCCGCTTTTTTTTGGGGCTTTAACCCCATTAATTTAATCTTTAAGGGCTAAATAGGGTTTTGTAGGGAGAGTGTCTTCCCAAAAATTGTTTGGGCCCTGGGGGACTAAGGTGGGATACGGGGACTACATCAACGCAAGAGGGGGTACCCATTTTTGCCCGGCAAAGGTATCCCTTTGGGCCCTATGTAAAATCTTTATTTATGAATCTAAAGATTACTAAAAAGGGGATTTTTTTTGTTGGATTGTGATTTTTAAAAAGGGAAATAATAAAGTTTTCAAAAAGTTTTATTTTGGGTTTTTATAGTATTTTTTAATAACAAAAGTTTAACAGTGCAGGAAAATTTTTTAATTTTGTTCCCCTTTCTGATTTTTTAAAAAAGGTTTGGGCCCCACGGGCCAAAGACAAAAACTAAAATTTTTTAAACTTTAAATTTATTAATTTAAACAATGTGATTTTCGGGATTTATTTTGGGGAATTCTATTTTTAAAAATGTTTAAAAATTAAACCCTGGGCCAAAAAAATTATAGACGGGGCCAAGTTTTTTGTCAGGGGGAAAAAAAACTTACACAATTACAAGGGGAACCCAAAAAATTTTTATTTCCTTCACTGTGAAAATACACAAATTTTTTAATTTTTCGAAAGGTGGGACATGAACCCTTTAACAACACAGTTATTTTAAAACCGTAAACTTTCTGGCTCATTTTATTTTTTATTACTTATTCTTGTGCCCTCTGAATGGATACTACAGGCAGTCCAAGTTAGGACAGTCTCCCTAGCCCAAAAAAGGGAAAAACTTTTATGAAGACAGGCCCGTTTTTTTGACACCACACATAAGTCCCCCACCTGCCCAAGAGAAAAATTATGGGGTTTTAAAAATTTCCTGTATTAACATTAATTTTTTAATTTGGGTTCTTTATTTCAAAGGGCTTAGAAAAAAATTTTTGACCTTCATTTTTTCCATGGGTTTTAGCCTTAAAATTTTGAAATAAATGTAATATTTCTTTTTTCCCTTCAGCCCTTAAAGGGGTCTTACTTTGCAAGACGCAAAAGAGCTAAAGTTACTTAGCCCACCTATTCTCTTACTGGTTGGTTTTTATCCTCCAGTTTCTAATCACTGATAATACCCATGTGTTTATGTACGGCGACTGAGATAATTATTGCAACATTCCATTACTTGAAGAGAACCTGTCACATAGTTTATGCCCCCCTTGCTGAGGACAGCACAAGCTAGTGTCAGACCTATTTTGGTGTTAGCCCCACCACCCAAAAGGCTAGCCCCCGGCCCATTGACTGTTTTTCACATGTTTCTCCCTATTCAAAGTAAAAGGTTTACCCAATTGGGGAAGGGGGGGGCTACCCCTCAATGGGGGGGATTTTGGGAAAAAAAAAACGGGACTCTTTGAATGACCCTTCGAATGACTTCTTCTGTTGAAAACTTGCGGGAAAGGGAACTTTAAATACACGAAAACTGTTTGTCCCCTTACAGAAAAAGGGTCACAGCCCCTGGAAACAGAAATTTTTGTCACTAGGGGTGCTGTCCTCAAAAAGGGGGGGCATAATCAAATGTGCAGGTTTCTTTAAATTTTCCGAGAATTTTCGGGGCCCTTTAAAATTTTGCCCCCCCAATTCTTTAGGCCACCCCCAAAACAATAAACAACCATTTTCCTAGTATTAATTAGAAAAATGGATAGATAAGTTGTTTTTTTTTCTTCCCTTTAAATTTAAATACTTAAAAAACCCCTTACCCCCCCCGCCATTTGCCGTACTCATACGGCAAGGTCGTGAAGGGGTTCCCGAAAAATTGGGCCCCGTATGAAAAGTCAAGGCATCTTCCCGCGTCAAAAGGCGGAGGGGCAAAAGGGGGATTCGGGGGCATGGAACCAGGGGTTATATTACCATCAAAAGGCATAAATGCCGCATCCCCCCCCGGCCCGGGAGGACTCCTCCCGGGGGGGTTTAAACCCCTCGATTTTTCGGGGGACATCGGGCTGCGGGGGGCAGGAGTAGCTCCCTGTTTTACCCGAGATCCGCGCAAAAATGGCGCTGGCGCCCCTACCTAATTCCCCTAAAAAGGCACCCCGATGCTGAATAAACCGCATCCGGGGGGGGTTTCGGGTAACGAAAACGGTTGCCCAAAATTTGGCATTTTGGGCGGGGGTGACTGACGTTCCCAAGGAACCACATACAGCGGGGGAAAAAAATTTTTAAAAAAAGTTTTAAAAAGTTAAAAAAAAGTGAAAAAAAGTAAAACACAAAAAAAAAAATTAAAAACCCCGTACATCCCCCTTTTCCCCTTTTCAAACGCCAACGCCCCAAAAAAGATAAAAAATTTAAATAAAGAAACCCCATTTTTTTGGTATCACCGCTGAAATAGCGACCCACCTAATAAATCTTTCAGGGGTTAATTCCCCCCTACGGTAACCCGTAAAAAACAAAAACAAAAAACAGTCACAGAATTGCATTTTTGTACTCCTGCAGCACATAAAATGGAATAAAAAGCGAAAAAAAAACCTCATATAAACCCCAAAAAAGGTTATCCCAAAAAAAAACGTCAGTTCTTTCCCCGAAAAAAAAAAAGTCCTTACACGGGCTCTGTAAAACCGGAAAAAATTTTAAAAAGTTCTGGCTATTAGAAGATAGCGTTTGCAAAAATTGTGTTTAAAAATAAAAAAAAACTACAAAAATTGGGTTACACCGTAATAAACTAAACCCACAAGAAAAAACAAACTTTGCCCAAGGGGATATTTGGCATGGGAGAACGCTTTTAAAAATAAAAATAAAAAACACGCAAATTTTGGGCAGTATTTTCTTAAACCCTTTGCCTTTCCAAAAAAGGGGTTTTTAAAAAGCGATCATAAAGCTTGTCCCCCTCAAAAAAATGTTACCAAAAAAAACGTTCAAATCACCCCCGAAAAAAAAAAAGTCCCTAAACAGCCCCATAAACAGAAAAATAAAAAAAGGGTTATGGCCTCAGACGCGGTAAAGCAAAAACGATTTTTTTCCTTTTTTAAAAATAAAAGTTTTTTTTTATTGTGTAAAAGAAAGAAAAAACTTTAAAAAAATTTACAAAAATCAACCTCTGAGGAAAACTACATTTCTTTTTAAAACCGCACAGTGACCGCTGTAAAAAAAAAAAAAAAAAAACACCCCAAAGGATTGCGGTATTTTTAACAAAATGCCCACAAAAACCTAAAAAAAGATTTTTCCAAAGCATCACATCCCCCCCCAAAATCAAAGGGTACCAATAAAAACATAAACCCTCATCTCGAAAAAAAACAACCCACAAGCAGCCCTAGGGAAAAAAAAAAATTAAGAAAAAAAATGCAGCAAATTTATAAACAACATAAAAACGCAACTTTTTTTAAAAAAACCTCGTTTTCAAATTGGTTGTAAAAAAATAAAACTTTTAAAAAAACTATAAAAAATTTTTAAATATCATTAAATTTTTTAAAAACCGGGGGAACCCCCATAAAAAATTTTTACCCTTCCTTTTTACCCCCGTAGGGGGCAAAAACTGTCAAAAAATGAAGCCCAAAAACAAATGGGGGAAAATGCTTTTCCCCTCTCCATTTCCATGGCCCCAAACCCAAAAAAAAAAACAACGGAACACCTTGCTCCCAAAATGCAAAATACAACCCTTTTAGTTTGAGATCCCTGGGGGGGTGGGTTTGAATCCAAAAGGGGGAAAACTTCGGGAAGGGTTTTTAAAACCTTTTTCTGGGGAAATTTTGGGGGGCCTTTGCAGAGGGCGACTTTGGCCCCACCAATATTTTAATGGGGCCAAAAAGCCAAATAGCGCTGCCGGTTCCCTTGTACCCCCTGCCAAGCCCCCAAACGGGCAGTTTTAACCCCCAAAAAAGGGTTTTTTGGGCCGAACTTGGAAGAAAAATTGTGTAACACTTTTTTGGGGGTTTTTTTTCCCCCAAATTTTCCCTTTGTAAAAATTAAACATTTTCAGCAAAAATTTGCAGATTTTTTAAAAAGTTTAAGATTTTTTTTTATTTTCCGAAGCCAAAAGCAAAAAAAATTTTTGGGGAAAACCCGCCTCTGGGGTCGATATCCCTCACTAAAAACCCCCCTCTGGATAAAAAAATTCCCCGTAAGGGGGTTAGTTTCCCAAATTGGGGTTTTTTTTAAAGGGGAAATTTTTTAAAATTTTTGGGAAAACCTTAGGGGTCCGCAAACCTAAATTTGGGCCCCAAAAAATTTAAAATTTGGGAATGAAAAAGAGCCCCCGGGGTCCCGTAGGGCTCCTCCTTTTTCTGGGGCTTTTTGGTTTTTAGCCAAAAAATAATGCACTAGGGAAACCCCAAAAGGGATACTTTTGAAAGGGAAAAATTTCCGGGGGGAATTTTATTAATTTGCTTTTTCCCTGACCCATTTTTACCATTCTTTTTCAAAAATTTTAAAAAAAACTTGAAAATTTTCAAAAAAATAAAATTTTTGGGAAAATTTCACTTCCACTTTGCTTTAATTCCTTAAACACCAAAGGGTTTAAAAAAATTTCCAAAAATTCGGTTTTGAAATTTTTTAAAAGGGGGTGTGTTTTTTTTAAAATTAAGGTCATTTATGGGGGGTATCTAACATACAGGTCAACAAAGTCCTTTTAAAACGGGGACTGGTTCCCTAAAAAAAAGTAAAAATTGAAAAATTTTCTTAAAAATTTTTAAAAATTTAAACTACTAAATTTAAAGGGCCCCTAATTTTTCTTAAAAAAAAAAAAGACTTTTTAAAAAAATTATGCCAAACTACAGCAACAAAATGGTAGATGTTTTTTTTTAAAATAAACTTTTTTGGGATTGGGAATCCTACTGTCCTTTTTTTTCAAAAATTTTTTGAAGTTTAAAAATTGGTACTTTTTTTTAAAATTTTTTCCCCGAAAATTTTTGATATTTTTCCCAACAAAAAAACAATAATTTTTTGGCCCAAAAAATTTCTTAAATCTTATACCACAATTTTTCCAAAGAGAAAACAATCTCGAATCAAAAGGATATTTTAAAATCCCAAAAAGTTATTCTCACATAAAGTGACAATGAAGATTTCAAAAATGGGGCTCTGCCCGAGGGGGCCAAAAAAACGGGGGCTCCACGGAAAGGGGGGGTTAATATTAAACTGCTGATTTACCGGTGATGGGGCTGCAAATTTTTTAATAGAAATTTGCAAAACAAGTATAATGAAAAGGCACTGCTTGCTATTAAAAGTATTTTATTAGAAAGTAACCATTGAAATTGTTTTTATGATTAAACAAATTTTTTATTGCAAATTGTAATAAAAAAATGTGAAGTAATGTGATGATTTTTAAAATGTTTCCAAAAACCCCAAAACCCAAAAATCGGGGTAAAAACCTGTATGTTTTTAACCAAAAAAAATATTTTTACATCAAACAACTTGATGTTAGGCGTCCTTTTTTCCCCAAAAAAGCCATATTCCTTTCGGCAAAAATTTTGGGGGAAAACCCGGGGTTCCCTAATGAGGACAAAAATAAATGGGGGGGTTAAAAGCGACGACACACCCCACAGCAAAATTTCAATCTTTGTATGTGGCCTCCTACTTGTTGGGGGCCCGCCCCTTAAAGGTCCACTCTCCCGTTTGTCCCTTTGGGGGTCTACCACCCTCTAACCAGGGTCTAAACAAAATGTAATAATCCCCATGGGTGATTTTAGTAGGGTTGGTTTAACAGGGGCAGGGGGGAAAGGCGGGCCCACGTGTATTTCCATAGCAAAAGCTGTGTACAGACTGTGTTGTCAGGTTCATAAGCTGGTGTTAAACATGGAGTTATGTCCCATAAAAGTTGCCATTCGTGTCTAGGAGACTGTCGTAACTCAGGGACTGACTGTAGTATCCATACACGGGAGACAAAAATTAGTAATAAAAATAATATAAGGGTAAGGAGGAGGAGGGGGCAACTAAATATATAGCGTGGAAGACAGGTTTAAGGTTTAAAAGCGGGAAATTTATAAATAAATCAGGGATGCAGTGGGGTAATTCTTAGTAAAAAAAAAAGGCGGGAAAAAAAATTTAAAAAAAATAACACCAAAAATTTCATGCTGACCAATTCCGTGAATTTTTACTAGTAAAATTTAAAGAAACCAAGAAATTAGAATTATTTAAATTTGCTAAATTTTGACGCTGGAATTTTTAAAAACAATTTACGGGTTTAAATTACAGGGACACAGGGTTTGATCACAAAAAAACGAAGGGAGCCCGGTGTCAAGTACACTCTTAAAAAAGCACCCAAACCTTTGGGGGGCCCCTACAAGGGGTTTAAATTTTTTTCCACTAAACTTTTTTGCCCCTCAAACTTCACCAGATACAAATTGAGTATAAATCACACCCCAACAGTCCAGGCACCCCAAAATATACACTGCCACCACCTTCCTCAATAGTCCAAATCAGAAAGGAAGGACACCATTGTAGGGGGCGACACTTTTCCTTCCTCCCCGGGGCCCGCAGGGGGCACCCGTGCCCTCTCCCCAGGGGGGGGCCTTTCTGGGGACGGGTAGTGCCGTTTTGGGTGCGGGCGAGCCGCGGGCGTACATGCCCTCTGTACTGCACCACTCCACATTCCTTTCCGTCCAGTCCTCGGGCCCGGGGCCCGGGGGCGCCCGCCCCGTCCCCAGGGCGCGCGCAGCTCGTTCTTGTAAAATTTTAAAGGGGGCCCGGGGGGCCGGTAATTTGGGTAATTGGCCCGGGGGCTGCTCCTATAAAATTTGGGCGGGCCCCCTTTCTTTTCCCTGCTGGATCAAAGTTGCCTCGTCCCTAAAAAAAAGCCCCGCCTTTCGATTTTTGGGGCCTTTGCTGCACCTCGGCCCGCCACCGGGAAAACCTGCCCGTCAGGGGAGAATTTCCCCCCGCAGAAGTCCCAAAACCCCGGCCTTTTAAAATTGGAAAAAAAAAACCCGGGGGCCTACTTAGACTCCGCTCCCGGGGGCGGTTGTTGCCATCGCTTGCTTTGGGCCATTGGGTCCACTACCCAGCTGTTTTTCAAACGTTTAAACCCACAAACACGCTCATCACAAAATTCAGGGTTAAGCCAAAAAAAACAATCACTGCTCTCCCAGGGCCAAAAACAACTTAAAAAACTTTCATCAAGGCTTAGATTCTTAGAGCTTTTAAGGGGCTAAAAATTATTTAAAAGTTTTAATCTTTAATAGAAAAAAAGGTACAGTGCTTACAAAATACAAAAAAATCAAATGAGATGACATACATACATGCAATCCAGTTTTTAAACCAAAAAAAGGGGGAAATTTGCAGAAAACACTAAAACGTTTAAGTAATTACTTCCCTTTTCCTGGAAGCAAAAAAAGTAATTGAGACCCCAGGCCCCAGCTGATTTCTGACCCCCATGCGGCAATCCTTTTTTTTTATTTCCTTAAATTTTTTTAGTATAACATTTTGGTTCCGGGGTTTTAAAGCTGCCCATTTCCCCTTATTAGGGGGAATTTTTTTGGTCCCTGACTGGCTGATTTTAAATTTTTAAAAAAGGGAAAAGGGCCCAAGGGTTTTCCCCAACTTTATTTTTCCCTTAATTGAAACCCATTTTAGTTTTGGTTTGGGGGGTTAAGGGGGTGGATTTTTCCAAAAAAGAGTCCCCGGGGAAGCCTTTTTTAAATTAAAATAAACCCAAAACCCCCCAAATTTAAAAAACCCCACTTGCAATAATTCTTTTTACCCCTAGGCCTAGTGGTTTATGACCAGATTTAATGATGCTTGAATAAGCTAGCCTGTAGCCAGAAGAATACACATAATCATGGAGGGAAGGGGAGGCTATACATAAATAATCTGTAGTCATCGGGATATACTGTACATATCACACCTTCCTTTTACACGTTATATATAACATGCTTTAAAAAACAAGGGGGCCCAAAAGCTTTATATAAAAAAAAAAAAAACCCGTTTAAAAACCCAACACTGTCAGGGAAGTATAAAATCCAGGAAAAAAACATTTGGATTCCCTTATGGGTAGTTATAAAAGGTTGGGAAAAACAAATACAAAAAAATTTTAGGAGGGTCGCTATAAAGGCCCCCAAAAATAAAAGAACCCATGGAAGATGTAAAACCCCCCAGGGAAAAAAGATTAGGGGAGCTGAATCATAATGAGGTCATTATTAGGACAAACCCCAACTACCCATACATAAAAAGGGGGAAAATGAAAACTGTGGCTCCAAAAAAGGAAACCCGGGTTTTTTCCCAAAACTATAATAATTAAACCCTTTCCCCAAAAAGGGAGATGGAGCCATTCAAAAGGGGAAAGGGTCCTTTTGGGCTTCATATTGACTAAAGACCCTTTACACGGGAACCCAAAATTTTCCCGTTGGGGATCACCTAGGGGGGAAAAGTGACCAAAATTTTTAAAAGAAATTTCAAACATCTAAACCCCAAAAGAGTTTTTTTTTGTAGTGCCCCAAAAATATTGAATTTCAGGAAAGCTAACTTAATCTGCTCTAAAAAGCCCTTAACTGCAATGACTGAGGCAAAGTCTTCAAAAATAACAGAGTAAATAATAAATAAAAGATTTTTTTTAAAACATCTTAAAGCACCTTATGGAAACAAAGATGATTGGAAGCAGGAAAAGCCAATGTGGATCAACAACAATATAAAAGGAGGCAATAAATAACAAAAAGAAATGTTTTAAGCCCTTAAATAGGGGCACCACTAGGGCGCATTTAAAAAGGGAAAAAAAAAATTGTACAAAGAAAAAAAGGCAGCAAAGCGGGGGATTGAAAGTCATAAAATTTAAACCCCCAAAAAATTTTTTGAACTATTTTAAAAAATAAAAAGATTAAAGGGGGTTTTGGCCACAATGTAAAAGTTTTACCTGGGGTCCTTCCCAAAAAGGGTATTTAATTTACTTTTCTAAAAAAAATTTGATTACCAAAAAAAATGAAGATCCGAGAGCTACACAAATTTCCCCCAAAACCCCTTAGTTACCTGAAATTTGCATTAGAAAATGACCGAAAGGGGGCTTACAGCCGCCCCTTTCGTGAAACAACTTCTTATTCTGATGACAAAGGAAAAAGAATGAGCTTTAAGGGGGTTGGGGGGAAAGTGCAGTGTATGACCTTGTTCTTTGCTGGGATAAAAGAATCCCCTGTTTTTTAAAGTTTATTATTTTGGGTTAAATTTTGAGACCTCCCTTATTCCTCATTCACTTCCCCACCCCCCTCCCTCTCCCCCCCTGCAGCCTTCAAAGCCCCAGCATTTATTTGTTTTTAAAATTTTTTTTCCCGTTCGATAAGGAGGTAAGTAACTCAGTCCTGGCAAAACCCCATTAAAACAAAAAATATAGGCCCTTTGAAAAGTAGTGAGGGAAGTATTATAGAGGGTGATGAGGAGAAAAAAAATCTATTAAATAATTATTTCTTCACTGTATTAACTGAGAAAAATAACCTTCCTGTTGATGGTCAGAAGGATGAGGTAAACTCCACCTTAAATGTTACTTGTCTAACCCAGGAAGAAGTGCTTTGCCTTTAGAAGAATAAAATCGATAAAAGAGCAAGTCCTGATGGTGTATACCCCCGCATGCTAAGGGAATTAAGTATTTGATAAATAGGCCACTATTCTTAATATATATGGACTGTATAATAACTGGGTATGTCCCAAAGGACTGGATCATAGCAAATGTAATGGCAATATTTATAAACATCAAAAAGTGATCCTAGAAACTATAGGTCGGTAAGTTTAACCTCTGTTGTAGGTTAATAGTTTGAATGTTTTCTAAAAGATGATATTCTGGAGTGTCGCATTGAAAATAAATGTATAACTCCATTCCATCATGGGTTTATGAAGGATTGGATAATGGATAATATTTTATTACAAAGAGATTTGGATAAGTTTGAGGCCAAGGCAGAGAAGTGGTAGATGAGGATTAACATGAATAAGTACCTGGTTATGCACGTGGGGAGGAAAAATCCACTCTGATCACTTGTTAAATGGAAAAACTGCTGCAAAGGCAAACAGGATTATGGGGTGTATTAAAAGGGGCATAAATGCACACAATGGAACATTATTTTTCCCCAATTTTCAAAGCTTGGCGGCCCAACATGGAATTTTGTGGACTTTTGGGCACCATGCACAGGAAAACAGTAGAGCTTGAAAGGTTCAAAGGACAACAAAGTAATAAAAGGGACTGGTGGACTACAATACCCAAAAAGAGGAAATTTTAGGGTTTTTTAGTTTAGAGAAAAGACGGCTTTGGGGTTTGAAATAATACAGATGTTTAAATATATCAAAGGTCACTATAGAAATCTCTCCTAAGATCTATTTATAGGACTGTATCTAGAACAAGGGGGCACCTTCTTGTGTAGAGGAAAGAAGGTTTCACATAGACATAGAAAGGGATTTTTTAGTAAAAGCAGTGACACTGTGAGATCTCTCCCAGAGAAACTTGTCAGGGTAAATTCACTAGAAGGTTTAAAAAAAAGGGCCTCGTGCTTTTTCTAGATGTAATAATAAAAAGTTATAGTGCCCGGGGGACTCTGGAAAAGGGGTCAATGACCCAGGGTTTTTTCCAATTTCCGAGGGGGTTTTTGGGAAGGATTTTTTCCACTAAAACGAGAATTGGCTTCTACCTCATGGGGTTTTTTCCATTTCCTAGAAAAAACCTGCGCAAAATAGGCGTATTTTAGGGCCCTTTAAAAAACAAATTTATACTTTAATTCTAGGTTGATGGGCAAGTGTTCATATACCAGAGACAGAAAGCATTACCTAGTCATGCTTTGGTCAGTAAAAGGCCATGATATTATTTAAGGTTGTAGAATAGCTAGCTCATTTCATCTTTTTAGTATCGTGCTTCCTTCCATCAAGGATGGCTGAGGTGACAGGGTAGGGCTGATAGAGCTGTGCCACCACTTGTTTGGGGGTGCATGGTGGAGATTGGGAAACCCAAAATGGGTCGCTCCTGTGCTATATTTACTATTTTGCCTGGCAAACTAAACTTACAGTTCTCTATCTATTAAACACAAAACGTAATTTTTATTATATCTAACTCAACCCTTATAACACTATTTTAAAAACCTATCTCTATCCCCAACATTTTTTCCCCTTTTTTTTTCTTCAAAGAGGGAATAACTCCCTTTCTATCATCAAGTTGGGGAAACCCCCTATTTAAAAAGGAGAGCCCTTTTAAACTATAGCAAAGTACAAGCTTTTGTAAGGATCCCAAGCCCCTACTTGGGGATGTCCCCAATTCAAAGACACAGAACAAATAAGGCCCCCTTGTGACCCGTCGCAGCAGGGGACATTGTAACAGAGGGGAGAATCCAAATTAAAAAAGCAAATTTAAATAGAAACCGTGGCCCCACTATTATTTGTCATCATTTCAGGGGCCCCGGGGCAAAGAGGGAAAAAAAATTTTGGGCAAAAAGGGGGAAGAGGGGGGGGGGGGGAAGGGGGGGAGGGAGATGGAAGGGAGGGGGGGGGGGAAAAAACACATATTGCACCTGTGCTTCCATAGTCAATATTAACTGTGCTTATCCACTTGACTGTACTTAATCAATATATCATGTTTCTTCAAAATTTATTATATAGGGAATCAGCAAGATCAAAAAAATTTCCGAAAATAAAAAGCTTCATTTGGGCCTTTAGGTTTAAATGTATGAGTCTGGTACCCATTTTGCCTCTTCCTGCAACAAAACTACACCCAAAATCCCCTTTTTTTCCCCATATTTTTTTCAAATATGCCCCAAAATTTTAGCACCCTATTTCCCCATTATGTACTTCCAAAATTTTCTTGCTAGGGGATGTCACCTCTATTTTAATGTTCAGATTTTTCGAGATCCGACGACGAAACTCCTGTAGGTTTTTCCCACATGATCTTGGGGCAGGTACACAACCCCCATAAACCCCCCCGGGTTTTAAAATTTGATAAAATTGTCTTATCTCAAATCTTCTCTTATAAATTGGGATTAAAAAAAATCTTTAGTTTTCCATATGAATGGACAAAAATGAACAGTTGCCAAGGGATATGACCTCCACCGGAGACTGAAAACCATGTTTTTTTGCCACCCCTAAAAATGATATGTACAAATTCACCCTAAGATTTCTTCTTTTTCTATAAGTGACACGGGGGTATTTAAAAAATCACCTCAAGAATACTGGATCTGCCTTCAGAATGTCCCAAAATTCTTCTAAGTATAGCTCTCATTTCTTTAGCTCTATCACAAAGGTACCTATAAAACGAATTAAATCGTTTTTTTTTTTCTTTTTTTTTATGTTAAATAAAGTCCTCTGTCACTGGTAAAGCCCTATTAAACGCCTCCTCAAACATTTTTTGGGGTAACCCTTGCCTAAAAAATGTGAAATTTCTTTATACATTCTTAAATGAAATCCCTAATTAGAACAATTTTCAATTCCAAAAATTTTTGGCCTAGGGGGAATCCCCTTTTTTTTGAAGGTGGATGCCAACTAGAAAATTAAACAAACTATTGGTAGCAGTATTTTTCCGAAATATTTTTTCCCTGAATCTGTTTATTTTCATCCAAATAATTTCAAACCCAAAAAAATTTAAATTTTTCCCCTGTTTAAATTTCAAATTGAATTTCCCCCAATTTCATTTTCTTTAAAGTCTAATAAAAAAATCCATGAAAAATTTTTTTCATTCCCCCAAAAAAAATCAAATATCATCAATAAAGGCCCCCAAAAAAAAATCCGATCTGTGAATTTTTAAAGTGTTCAGAAAAAACAATAGCACCCCCCCCACCAACCTAAAAATAGATTAAAAAACTTGGGCACAGACATTTTTTCCCATGGGGGCGCCTTTTATGTGGTGATAAAAGGTGCGAATAAACAAAAAATAGTTATGTGTCAAAACAATATCCATACTGTAAAAACAAAATCATTGTTTCCGAAATTTTGTTACCCTTTTTTTTCAAAAATACTTGTTTGCTTTCAGGCCCAGTCATTTTGAGTTACTGTATGGGGCTTCTACGTCAAACTTGCAAAAGTTACTCTCACCCCACTAGATCTTTAATTCCATCACGTGTCCTTCGTATCTTTAAGATATGAGGAAGGCCAGGACAAGGCACATATACGATAACATCTTGCGGGGGTCCTTGTTTTAAATTTTTTTCTACCTAGACATGGGGTTTTCCGGTATTGGCAAACCCTTTTTTTGACTTTTGGTAAGCAAAAAAGGGGCAATTTTTGGTTCACATTTAGCAAAATTTCTTCTCCCCTCGTAATTAATTTTTTCTAAAATTCCCAAATCCAAAAAATCCTTTTCAATTTCCCTTTTCGTACTCGGGGAAGGGGCTTTTGGAAGCCTCTCAAATGTTTTTGAAACACCAAGTATTCCTCAACCCTGTCTAAGTCACTTTTTTTTAAGATGACAATATTACCACCCCTTTCCTGGGGTTTTATTACTATTTCCCCGTTAGATTTTAAATTCGCAATAGTACTTCTTCCTCCCATTTTAAATTTAAAGAAGATGGTTTCGCTGAGTTAGTTTCTTTATGTCTTTGGGTTTTTACTTCCACAAACGTATCAATAAATTATATTTTGGGTTCGGGGGTGTATTCCCAGATTTTTGGGTCAAAAATTTTTAAAGGTATTCTAGAATTATGGGGGCCCTTCACCCTTTAACCTGCAAAAGTTAAAGATCCCCAATGTTTTCTCCTCAGTTTCCCAAAGGTTTGTTCATCATTACTTTTCATTTTTTGTATTTATGCAAACCAACTTTCTACAAAAGATTAAAATCTTTTCCTACAAATTCATTAAATTTGGGGATTTTGGGGGTGAACTAAGACCGATTTTCAAAAACCCGTTTTTGATTTTCCGTTAATCTATGGAGGATAAATTAACACTTGTAGGCTCCTCCTTTGTTATTTCTGATGATCCCCCTTTTCTCGTCCCTCAGAGAATCCTGGTGGTTCTAAAAAAAGGGTGTATTTGCATTGAGATTTTAGTTTGCGCTGTGTTCATAACCTGCCATTTCCTGCCATGGTGGGTATTTGTATTTCCATTTTAAAAACATTGCCCGTGCTCCCCCCCCCCTGGACCACCAACACAGGGTGCAGAAAAGGACAATGTATTTATCCCACTGATCCCCCTTTCCCCATTCATCTCTTTAGGGTTCTTTCTTGCACTTTCCCATAAAATTTTTTTTTGCGTTTTTTTTTTTCCCAAACCCCTGTTTTTTCTCTGACCCTTCCTCCACCCCTTTTTTTCCCTGCGTTGTATTATTAGAACCTTGGAGGATTCTTTCCACAGAAGTTTGAACTACAGATCGAAAACAGATTATTTGTAGGGAAACTACTATTTTCCAAAAAAAAACCTGATTGATATTTGTTATGTTTTCCCTTTCCTTATTTTTTTTCTCTCAGAGATTCTATTTTCGTGTAATTTTTTTTCTAATTCAGGGAAAATTTGGGTGGCCCGAAAGTTTTTAATCTCCACTAACTCCTGTTTGTGTTCACTTAAATTTTTTGAAAGAAATTTTCTCATATTTTGCGTATTTCATCAATTTCAGAGAGCATTCAGTTTGCGTTTTTTTCCCAGCCCTTGATAAAAAAAGGGGTCCTAAATGTGTATTTTGGGTTTAGGTAATCCGTATTTCCTCTATACACAATTTGTTTTTGTATATATTTTTCTAACTGGCTACCCCTTCCCACCTGCCCGAATTTTTTGTTTTTAAGTTTTATTTAAACCCCTTTAACGATTGGCGAAGATACGTCCCGGGGCCCCTAAGGGGGTTGGGGGGACGCTCCGCGACCCCCCCATACACCGCCGGTGTTAGCGGCAAATCGGGGCTAACACCCCAGTAACAGCGCCGGGGGTGGCTCCACCCCGGGGCTGTTTTTAAAACCCTTAGGGCCGCGGCAAAGATGGCCGCGGCGTCTGAATTAACGCCGTCGGGGCCGCGCAACCCATCGGTTCGGTGATAAACCCGGGCATTGGGGGGGAGCCCTTGGGGAAAGGGTTCCGTCACTTACCCTGGCCGGGTTTTTTCTCCCCTTCCGTCCGCAGACAGAATGGGGAAACCGCCACTTTTTAACCCCCAATGCATTGCCCAGCAATGCATTAGGTTTTTTATTAAAAATCGCGCCCCTAGTGGGCAAGTACCCAGGTGGCCTCAAAGTTACAGTAAAAAAAAAAATAAATAAAGTTTTAAATTTCAAAAAAAAAAATTTTTAAAAGTTCAAAACACCCCCTTTCCCCCCTTTTTTTAAAAAAAATCATTAAAATAATAAAAAAATTACTATATTTTGGGATCGCCGCGTCCAAAAAAATCCGATCATAAAAAATAACATCATTTATCCCGTACGCTGAAACCGTAGAAAAAAAAAAATTTTAAACCCAAAATTCGTTTTTTGGTCATTTTATGTCACTCAAAAAATGGAATAAAAATGATCAAAAAAGTCGCATGCTTTTCCAAACTGCTAGCGATAAAAAGTACACTTCAGCCCGCAAAAAATGGCCCCTCACTGACGTCCGTAAGCGTAAGTACAAAAAAGTTATTGGACGCACAAAATGGCGCCGTGGCGCAAATTTCAAAAATAGAAAATGTTTGGAATTTTTTTACGGTACCAAAACATAATGGAAACCCTACATGTTTGGTATTGCCGGATGCTTTTACAACCTGTAGAATACAGATAACACATTATATTACTGACGATTGAACGCCGTAAAAGCAAAACCCCCGCAAACATGGCGAAAATACATTTTTTTTCACAATTTGTCCCACTTGGAATTTTTTGGAGGTTTCCCAGTATATTCTATAGTATAGTGAATAACACCAGTCGAAAGTACATCTTGTCCCGCAAAATAAAACCCCTCATGTGTCTATGTGGGTGGAAAAATAAAGAAGTTTTTGGCTTTCAGAAGGCGAGGAGAGAAAAACGAACGTGTCACCAAAAAAAAAACGCCGGGTCCTTAAGGGGTTAATTTCTGAAAGGCTATATGGATGTTAGTTTCATTCAATGGAATTGGTTGATTAGAAAAAAACTACATTAGCTTCCTGTGAAAAAATATCCAAATTAATTTTCTGACTCAAAAAACCTGCCATTCCCTAGATTCCCCACTTGAACATTCCTGTTCACCAAACTTGTCACATAATCTCCAAAAAATTGGGAATCTCGCAAGAGAACAAAGAGTAACTTTTGATTCTCTCCTACGGCTCACAGCTAGCCATTCAATCCACCATATCACAATGGGAGCATGTAAGAACTCCAGTATCCTCAAATGCCACCGCATCCAGCTGCATCCGCCTCGCACTAGACCAGCGCCGCAAGCAGGAACAATAAATCTCTACATACATGAGTACATACATGAATAGTCCCTTGCAAAAGCAATATACATGAAATCCCTAATTTTTAAATAGAGACCGTGGCCTCACGTGATGAATATCTGTCATCATTAAGGACCCGGGGACAATGGGGAAAAAACGTAGAGGCAAAAGGGGGAGAGGGAGGGGGAGGGGAGGGGAGGGGGGAAGGGGCACGGGGATGGAAGGGAGGGGAAAAAAAAAAACACATATATGAACCCCTGATGCTTCCATAGTCATATATTCAACTGTGCTATATCCACTTGACCGACTTAATCACATATATCAGGGTTTCTTAAAAAATTATTATAAAGGGAATCAGCAAGATCAATTAAATGCCAAAAATGAAAAGCCTTCATTTAGGCTTTTCATTTTCGGTTTTTAAATTGATCTTGCGGATTCCCTATATAATAATTTTTGAAGAAACATGATATATGTGTTTAAAGTACGGTCAAGTGGATATAGCACAGTTGAATATATGACTAGGGAAAGCATCAGAGTTCATATTTTGTTGTTTTTTGGTTTTTTTTCCCCCCCCTCCCTTCCAATCTCCCTCGCGGCCCCTTTCCCCCCTCCCCTCTCCTCCCCCCTCCTATCCCCCTTTTGCCTCTAAGTTTTTCCTCATTGTCCCTGGGTCCTGTAATTATGACAGATATTCATCACATAGGCCCCCGGTTTTATTTAACAAATTAGGGATGCATGTATATTGCTTTTGCAAGGGACTATTCGTGTATGGGACTCATGTATGTAGAGATTTATTGTTCCTGCTTGCGCGCTGGTCTAGTGCGAGGCGGAAAGCAGCTGGATGGGTGGGATTTGAGGATACTGGAGTTCTTACATGCTCTCATTGTGATATGGTGGATTGAATGGCTAGCTGTGAGCCGTAGGAGAGAATCTTCAATGGGGAACTTGTGAGGTCAGACTGTGGGAGGGAGGGAGGACTAGCCATAGAGCCTACAGTATTATAAAAATGAGTATGAATATTACATGTGAAAATAAGTAGTTTAAAGAAAATAGTCTTGAGACAATACTATACAAAGCAATGGAACATGAATTAATGGGGCCTGCACTCTATTGGAATGAATATGCATATTACATACATAGGAGAAGACTTTATGGGGAAGACAATATGACAATGGTCTATTGTACAGTGGAGTTTATATTCCCAATGAATATTTCAAATTAGATATTTAAGAGAAGGGGCTTTATGGGAATTGACAAAGATGGCATGTGTGCTGTGTAATGTGATTTCCTAGTCTGCTTAGTTCATTCTAGGTGAGGCACGCAGTTGCAATAAAAATGAGAGAAGTGAGATGGAAGCCCATCACAGTCAGGGCTGAGGTGTTTGTTGGTGCAGTGCATTGGCACGGGCAGTTACGGTAAGATGGGGCGCCCAAGCCCGTTATGGAGATGGCGAATTTGACTGAAGGTTGTTGCTCATGAGAGCATGGTGGCAGCTTTAGCAGGACATGTTATGAGTGTGCGTGCGCGGAAAAGGGGGGGAGTGGGCTTTATGTGGATTCTCTGATGGCTAATTGGTGAGCACCTGAATGGGGTGTTTACCTAACAGATATAAAAGGAAGTGAGCTCAGACCACATGTGATCCGGACCCTAAGCCTTGATAAAGCCAGGTTAGCTGGCGAAACATGTCGCGAGGTCAGGCATGACGTTTTTAAATTGTGATCTCT
This sequence comes from Phyllomedusa bahiana, assembly GCA_025379985.1. Classification (NCBI taxonomy): domain Eukaryota; kingdom Metazoa; phylum Chordata; class Amphibia; order Anura; family Hylidae; genus Phyllomedusa; species Phyllomedusa bahiana. Next base: position 39,266 of record JAODAL010022918.1, on the reverse strand, counting down.
CATCTCTGTCTACAAGTGTCACCTGCTGCAGACCCTTGGACCCTTACTGAAGCTAGTACTTTGCTATAGATATAAGGCTCTCCTGTTTAAATAGGTGGGGTTCCAAACCAAAAACTTGATGATGAAAGGGAGTTATTCCTCTTTTCAGAAGCAAAAAGGGTTAAATGATGAGGATAGAGATCAGGTTTTTTTTAAAAAGTGTGTATAGAGGTTAAGAGTTAGATATAATAAAAGTTACGTTTAGTGTTTAATAAGAACTGATAGAGTTTAAGTTTGCCTATGGCAAAATAGTAAATATAGTGATCAAAAGTCACTGTTTGTTCTCTTGCTAGATTCCCAATTTTTTGGAGATTATGTGCTCCCTGTGCTGGCACCGCCATCTCTGCCAAGCGCTGGCTGCAATCTTTGGGAAAATTGGAGCGCTGGTCCTTCTGCATCCAGACTTGGACTGCTCATGCTCGTTGTGCCTTAACTCTTGTAGGCCATACAATATGATACCACTTGCCTTGAGTTTGACATGTGCGCTGAAGGTTATATATCAGCTGGATCCCCACCCAAAAAAATACACTTTTTCTGAAATAATATTAAAGGGGTGTTTTTATCTCGAACCTTGATGGTGTATCAATAATATATGCCATTGAAGTGTAATAAGTGCTGGGACCCGAAGTAATCTCGGGAACGGGCCCCTGAAAGACTTGGAATAGAATGGAAAGTCTGTCACCTTTGCGCAGGACTCTTCTTTCTGTTGAGTGGAGTGTGTCAGTGAAATTATACAGAGGCCCACTAGTACCAGAGGAAGGCATTAAATGATTTAATAAGTTCTTCAGACTTAATTGAAAAAGTCTTTATAATCCCCAAACAAATGTTACTTAACTGAAATATGTTTAGTCCACCTATTCTCTAATTGGTCAGGCTCTTGTTCCTTTGGTTACTGATGGTACACATTTGTTTATATCAATATGGCGACTGGGATGATTGCTATAACTCTCCATCACTTAATTTCCAGTAGCCTCTAAGACCGTTAATAAGTCCCCCAGATTCTTTAGCCACCCACGACAATAAACAATTTGTTTTTTTAGTATTCAAATAACCAAAACAATGGTTAGATACGTTGTTTTCTCATGCTAAATACTTTAATAATGACTATTTGAATACCAGATGATATGCGGCAAATTAATTATGAGTAAAAGCAAAGTAAAGAAAGTAAAGGTGACTACTTGCGTAAAGTGGAAAAAGTTTATTATAGGTAACCAATTATATTGTAGAATGAATAAAGTAACCAATGGAATTGCAAAATGTATCAAAATATGAAGTTATAATGATGATGTTAATGTTACCACACCTCTAAACCCCCCTGTATAAAAACTTCCATCTGTAACCAAAATAAAAAATTTTGCAACTGATATCAGCCTCAATTTTCTGACATAATGCGCGTATGTTCAATCAGACATCAATTTGAAAATCGGCACAATGATGACTAAGTTGCGGGCTCATAGCATCAACAAATGAAAGCACGACTAACTTTCTTTTCTGTACCAAGGCATTTGGAGACCCGTTCCCAAGATAAGTGTGGGTCCCAGAAGTGGAACCTGCATTCATCATAGTTTGATGGCATATCCTATGAAAATGCTAGATGAGAACACCTGTTAAAGGTTAAGCTTTTTAGTGAGAGCAGCAAAGCAGAAATCATTGAACAAAGATGACCAAAACTCTGTTTCACCTCCTCCCACAAAGCAAGACAATAAGCATGAACCTATAAAAAGAGCCTTAGGTTAAAACAGAATACAAGGCTGTAAAATGCCAAGACAGACTACAGACTGAGATTCTGTGTCATTAATCAATCTAAATCTATCACTTGCATAGATTACATAGGCCTTTGGGCATAAGATCCACTGACATTTATTCTTACCAGAAGCCGCAGCGGTTTCCATTCCTCTATCTTTAAGACGTTCCATTTGGTAATTATGCCGCTTCCAAGAGGCTAGCAGAATAACAGTTTGTAAAAGTATGAGTTAATTAGAACCACTTTTAATTTTCCTTACCGAAGCTGAAATAATCCAATTTCCATGTAGCAAAACACTTCCCCAAAAGAGATAGTAAATGATGCTACTTTAAAATAATTCAGTGTGTTATATTGATCACAGTGCAATATTCATCCGGTAAAAAAAAATAGATGTCAGGGCCTTAACGGAGTTATTTATGTCTCACAACAGCAATGCAATTAAAATAAAATACATTTCCGGCACAGGCGAGACTCTCCCTGTCTAATTGTCTTACAAATACCACAAGCGAGGATGGCCTTATCAGATCTAAAAGCAATTTTGCTTGCTAGAACGAATATTAGAGGGCAGAGTTTATTCTGATTGATCCGTTGTGGGTAATCTGTCTGTGCTCCCAGCATCAGTAATAGAGATAAATTATATCATTCCCATGCACTTATTGCTGGGTGCTTCATTATCCAGCTGTATTGTCTGACTAGTGAAGGGCAGAGCTGGGAGAAAAGGTATTGTAGTAAGTGTTGTGGTTGCTGTGGTACTACAAGTTTCAGAATTCATTCAATCCTGAAACAGGGGTGTTTGGTTAACAGCCTTTTGGGGGTTGTAGCATAAGAGCCTCACATAGGGACCTGTAATGCTTTCCACATAAAGTATAACCTCAAGACAAGCCGCGGTTCTCAGTCTGATTGTTCTGCATTACCAACACAAATAGCTCTACATTGTTGGCAAGTGCCCTAACACGTGTAGCTATGAGAACTAACATACAATCTTCGACAATTAAATTGCAACAAAATGAAGAAAAAGTCTTGGAATTATGGAAGTCATGGCTTGACAAGACATTAATAATATGCAAATGAGAAAAAAGGTAAAGAAAATATTCCAAATATCTCAACTTATTCAGTATCGACTATGAGCTCCACATGGAGAAATCCCTTACATGCCTGGACATGCCATTATTGAGGTTGTTATTGAAATTTTATACCCCGCTGAATGCACTTGGGCAAATCCTCAAGATTGGCTGCTGGCAGCTCTCTTTGCAGTTGCGGACCAATGACGTCCTTGAAGTGCTTGATGGGAGTCAAGTCCAGAGATACTGTAGGCCATGGTAGCACGTTTAGGTCACATCAACTACTCACTGTACCACGAGAAACATGCAGCCTTGCATTGTGTTAAAAAAAATACCTCTTGGGACACTTTGGAGAAATAACTGTAACCATTAGTTCGATGACCAAATCAATGTATGACCAACCTGTTAATGTACCTGAAATAATGACGAGGAGTCTGGCTATAGTACATTATGCCACCCCACACCATAATCTTGGGGGTAGGATCAGTGTTCCATTATCTTGTGAAGGTCTGTTCATGGCATGGTCTTCAGACCAATCTCAATGCGTCTGAGACCAAAGTGACACAAACCTCCACTGCCATCTTGCTGTGAACCAAAATAGTAGTGGTATGTGGTAATTGTAACACCTGAAGCTGTAGGTCTGTCTTAGCCCAATGTTGTGCAAACACTTTCTGATGGTTTGTGTTGACATGGTTTGCCATCCAAGGATTGGAATGTGATGTCCAATTTTACTTGCAGCAAAGCAATCCGCCAAAATGATCAAGTTCTCTTCATTCAAGAATTCTGTATCTCTCAGTTTGTAACAAGAGGTGTCGATGAACAGGAGCCATCAAACTATTATCCTTCACCACTCGGTCTGATTTTTAAGGTTTCACGTGCTTTTAATCTGGCTTTCATGTCCTCTCACATGTCACAAACTGGAAGTAGGTGCCTCGAAATTTGATTAGCAAATTTTAGCAACATCTGCTACTTTATTGATTTGTATAACCATTTGGCTTGTCCTCATGGTGTTGAAATTTTAATGTTGAGGAGTGTAGTAATGAACAGAAAAAAATAAAATTGTGACCCTTAAGGACTACCTCAGAAAAAAACAAAACATTTATGATCCAGGACAAATCATTGCTCCCACTCTAGCCGACTCATAAATTATATGGACGGCATAGGAACACACAGAGAACATACTACTGAGCGTAAGTTAAAGGGGTTTTGCCACGATGTAATGTTGATGTGGGATCCTCCAAAATGGGTTTTTAATCACTTTTCTAAATATATGTGATAACAAAAATTGCAGTCTGAGAGAGCTACAGCCTTCCTTACATGCCCTTGGTTACTTCAAGTCTATTAGATACGGCCTGACAAGAGCTGGACGGGCTTGCGCAGAGAGAGCTTCTTATCTGATGAGACTGAGCTGCAGAAGTTTTTAAGTCACCGGGTAGCAATATGTATTCTCTTTGTATACAGAATAAACTAGTTTGTAGAGTGATTAGATACCTGCTTTATCTGATGACATTGAACTTGAAGAAGCTTTCAAGCTGCTGTGTAGAATAGGTGTTCTCTTTTGTATATAGAATCCACAAGTTATAGTTTTTTGATTTCAGTGTACATATCACAAGATCCCTTATGCAGCTCTGTGCTCTCCGCTGTGTGTGTCTTTTCTCTCTTTCAGCTCCGTGATTTGTTTACATTACATTAGCATCTTAGCAGATAAGGTTCCTGACAGTGCAGTCTCAGGCTGTCTTGCGAATCCACTGTTGTACTGTTTATTATTTCACTTAAGTTTTGAGACACTCCCTTTGGATTCCTCACTCCTCACCCCCCCTCCCTCTCTCCCCTGCAGCTTCATGACTCAGCGTGATTTGTTGACATTCTGCCTGTACTAACAAGAGAGGGGTAAGAATCTATCTCTCGGCAAATCCCCTTTAAGAAATGAGTAAATTCATACCCTTATATGAATTTCAATAAACATTAAAAGGAGCTTTTTATTGCCTCTAGGTGGCATTGGGCACCTTACCCATTAGGTCCAGCTGCAGTATCCATCTCTGGGACAGCATCTGATTTAAATGACCACATTATACTACACTTAGGTCCTAGGCAGGCAGAAATCAGCTTATCACTGCCATCGGTCATATCAAAAGGGTTGTCTGTGATCAGACAAACCTTTAAATTTGTACACCAGTGCCAACAGAGTAGCTGTAGTTACAAAGTCAGCCAAACACATACACACTGGTAAAAGTGCCCCTAGAAACGAAAGTATAGCTGTCTTCATGGGCACCAACTGTAGAAGATAAGCCAGTATTAATAACATGTCTTACTAATGAATGCTACTATCAGACTGACATAACTTAATAAGTCTGTAAACCAAGTTCTCCATAGTGATAGCTGCTCTTTGCAGTAGCTCTCTAATCTAGCTGAGAAGGACCACAAGTTTGGGACTCCCTCTTGTCACCAGTTACGTTTCCATTACATATTGACCTTTTAAGTATTGCTCCAAATGATTCTGTCTAGTGATCTGAATGTCCCATTGCTTGCCATTCATATTAGATGTCTGTTGGGCTAATGCTTGTTTACCTGGTAGCTACCTTTCCTGATGCTCTCATACACAAGCATGCTTAGCTAAGCACATGCTCCATGGGGAGAGGAGACGTAAGCCACTGCCAGACATGTCTGGAGGCAGCTTATCTTTCTAAGAACAAAATGAACAGGTAGTTGGTGGCCTCAGTGGTCAGGAGAAAGTCGGAGAGTTCCAGACAAAGCAACAAGTCTAGATGATTTTTTATTTCTTTCCAACCCAAAATGCCAGATCACCTGGAATTTTCATAAAGCTCTTTGAACGATATCAGGTGCTTTACTAGAGAAGATTATGTTATTTTAAAAAATACTGCATATTTCATTGACTGTTGAATATGCCTTCTTCAAAATATAACAGGAAGACTCATAATAACTTCTTATAAAAAAGAAATTGTGGGGATTTATTGCATTCTTCATGAAAGTACTCAAATAACAGGAGAAAACATAGAAATTATATTTCACATTACTTAGCTTGGATATTATGCCTCTGTGAGTGTAGGAGTAGGTATTTCATTCTCATCTGACTGTCATTCTTTGCACGCTCTTGCTTCATGTGTCATAGTTCCTTGCCATTAAATATTTCCCATGTTACCACCCTTCTTGCCACACCATTCACATATTCCTCATTAAAAACAATTCTTGTTAATATTTTTGGTAATAACCCAAAATATACACAAGTTCCAACCCCATCACTAAAACAGACATGAAATGTGAATGTCCACAAGATGTATAGTTAACCTTTTGAATTGGTTTAGATCATAAAATATTAAAACACATTTATATATATTTTTTATTTATCCACCAATAATAGTTAGTTTCGAATGAGCTACATCTACATTGTCACTTACCTAATGGGATGATTAAAAGGTCTACAACAAAGGAAAGCCTTTTTCTTTTAACAAAGTCAGTTTTTCCTTGCAGTCATAGATAATATAATTACATGCTAGCCTTTAATAAATGAATGGCTCACACCCGGTTTCCCCCAAAAATAAGACAGTGTCTTATATTAAATTTTGCTCCCAAAGATGCTCTACGTTTTATTTTCAGGGGATGTCTTATTTTTTTCAATGAAGAGGAATTCAACATTTTTGTCTAAAAAAAAAAAGAACATTATATACTGTATATACTTATACAAAATATAAAGGGTTGTAAAGTACAGTATTGGCCAACACACACTGCCTGGGGACTGTATTGTACAGCAATTCCAGGACCACTTGTTACAGCGGGGGTGGACGGTATTTGCAGCTTCAGCCACCAGAGGGAGCTCATTACAGCAGAATCGCACGAAAGGGACAGAGGGTATGTCATAGCTGCTTGAAGGGGGAAACCATCGGTGATACAGGCAACAGTCTTCATGCGGGCTTACCTGCATGCAAGCTGTCTGCAAAAAGATTGGAAGGTAGGGCACGACAGCAGTTTAATAAAAAGAATCGCAGCTGCATGTGTGTGTTCTGCACGGGCATGCTTTTCAAAAAAAAACTTTATTATTTTCTTACTTCAGGGGGTGTCCCTTTTTTAAAAGGGGGAAGTCAACAAAACCTCTGCTATGTCTTACTTTCGGGGGTATCTTATTTTCGGGGAAACCCGGAAGCAACTAGATTGGAAGCAGCTTTCTGTTTTGGCTCATAGTTAGGGGATCCTCAGTTAGAGACCCTTTTAACACCTAAACATTGAACCCAACCAAGTCCTTCACCAAAAGCATTCTTAAGTAGTTGTCAGCAATGGTGATGGAAATTCTATTACGAGTATTTTATTGATCAGCTGTTTTTCTCACTGGTGTTGGAAAAAAAAATTAATGTAAAAGTTTTTCCAATTTTCTTCTACTGAGCTCTGCTTCGGTTCTTGGCAAATATTGTACAAATGAAAAATGATCAAAAATATGGCTGTGCAAATGTGCCTTGATACGTAAAAATACATTCCTGGACCGAATACAAACTGAACAGCAGCAGTATAGAAGAGGAAAAGTACACAGTGAAGAGCAAGAGAAAGATTTCCCATAATCAACAATCTTACCTGGTAGCAATGTAGAGATCTCCGAGTGTCTCCCTCGTTATTTTCTCTGGACCATAAAATTTTCTCTTCAAAAAACTTTAGATATAAAAGTATGAATAAAAACATTCCACAGACAAGAAAGGTTTCTTACACATCCCAAAGAATGGATGGAATGAGTTACATATTTTATGTACTTCTTGGGTGGGCGGTCTATGGCAGTCACAAAATAGAACAGAGATACTATTTTGATGGGTGTATTATTGCTTCCTTTTCTCAGTTACAACTTTAACCCCTTCAGGATACAGCCAGGTTTGACCTCAATGACTGAGCCCCATTTTTCAAACCTGACATATGCCAATCTATGTGGGAATAACTTTCTAATAATTTTACCTATCCATGTGTTTTTTCGTGATTGTACTTGACATTATTAATTTTGATCCATATAATCCTTGGTTGTGATAAAATATCAAAATATTGTGAAAATCTGGAAATGTCAAAGTTCAAACATATCTGTGTTAGGGCTTGTTCACACGGAGTTTTCACTCCGTGTTACAAGCGCTTTGTAGATCTGTCTTGGGGACCGACAGAGCGGACCCCAAAAGGACGGATCTAACAATTAGCAGCGAGATTATCCATGCTCGCTATTGGGGAAAAGAAAGGCGCGCGTTCACATGAGAGATCGCCGCTGCGTGTTTCAAAAGTGCGGCTCAGGTCCGTCTTGAAAAGAATGGACATGCTCTGTCGGTCCCCGAGACGGATCTACAAAGCGCTTGTAACACGGAGTGAAAACTCCGTGTGAACAAGCCCTAAGAGTTATTCCACACAAAATAGTTTATAATTAGCATCTACCATGTCTACTGTACATTAGCATCATTTTTTAAATGTCTAATTTTTTTACCACATTATAGGCCCTAAATATGTAATAGCAATTTTTGACACTTTCAGCCCTGATGCAGCTTTGAGATGCCTGTGTATTAGACACCCCAAAAAATAACTCCTTGTAAGAAACTGCACCCCTTAAAGAATTCAAAACAGCATTTATAAACAGGGCTGTGGAGTCGGTAAGCCAAAGCTCTGACTCCAACTCCGACTCCTGAATTTTCCTGACACCGACTCCTGACTCCCTCAAACATGGCGCATGTCTGAATGATAACTTTACTGTAGTAAAATGGCAACATCCAGCTTTTTATCACCTTATGATACAATAATCAAGCTATTTAGGTAGAACAGACACTGACAATTAAAATGGTAATGTTTTTAACTTTTGACTTTCAAGCTCCATATTTGCCATCTACTACAGCTTTGTACATGAGGCTCCCATCATTTTATAGACAATCATCTTACCTATGTGTAGTGCCAATAGATTTATTGACCATCCGGAATCCATATTGACAGTATCACTTTAAGGATTATAGAGGATAATAGCTAGTCTTTAAGCTGTAATTTTCCTAGCGCTTGGTAAATGTTTGTGAGAAACAGTATATTGACACAGAGGTTTGCTATTAAGGTCTCTCGCATGACTTTATTGTTGTGGGAGAGTTGTACCGAGTAGCCACATAGCTCTGTGCTGGTGTAAACAATTACTACCCAGCGATGTTTGGGGGGAAAATCATGGGAACCAATGTGTTCATGGTTCAGGGTCGCTCGGCATCTAGTCATGGGTTTTTTCCAGTGCCAGGTTAACCTCTTAAGAACTGGCCATTCGAGGGAGGGAAGGCTTATACTGGAAAAGTACTGATCTGTCAGCTTGCGTAACACTTGGTTACGCAGGCATTTGTTTCAAGTAAGAGGGAGGGTTTGCTGCGAGGTTAGAAGTAGCTGTACCTGTGGGCTAAAGAGGGACGCCTCAACGCCACAGTGTGGATCCCAGGTAGATCTCTCTATCTCGCTGGCCCCTTCTCCCAGCTGATGATACAGCTAGATGAAGCTGATAAGATGCCTGGTGGAGCTTGGACCTGTATATGGGGGCACCCGTGCACGGTGTGGATCTCAGGATTATCTATCTATCTTCGCTGGTCCGTGTTACCAGTTGATGCCAATAGATGATGCTTATAAGATGCCTGATGAAGCTTTGACCCTGATATAGATGTGATGTGAGTATTTGTAATCCATATTATGCGTGATTTGCCTTTGTAACCAATATTATGCATGCCTTGCCTTTATAATCTATATTACGCAAAAGTATATACAATATCACACTATCTTCTTGTAGTTTTATGTAATCATTGAATTACTCATATAGTAAAGTAAATAAAGCATTGGATGTTGCCTTCTTTAAAGCCGTACAGGACCCACACAAAAAGAGTTGGCAAAACACTATGTTACACATACATTATTTAGTATTTAGCATCTGCTTAGTTCTGCAGATTCTTGTCATGTGACTGCATTGTTAGACCATGTTCACACGGCTTATTTGGGCGCGGATTGCAGCAGTACTGCGCGCCGTATTTGCGCTGCAGTACGGCTCCAATCCGTCTCAGTCATTACGGTAATCCACAGATCTCATAGAGAACTATGGATTCCGTCTCTTCTCCCCGCTCGGGGAATCCGCCGCGGCGGAGAAAGTGACATGTGAATTATTTATGGCGCGTACGCGCCGTAGATAATGACAGTCTATGGGGCCGCTGAGTTGCCACCCCCCCTCCCCCGCAATCCGTCCCCGCAATTATGCCGGCAATAAGCCGTGTGAACCAGGCCTTACTGTTTTACTCCTAAAAATCAGAATTTGGCTTTCAGCACTGCCTGAATCCTTCTTGGCTCTGGATCAGATTTAAGCAGGTCTTGACCAAAATCTGCTCCCCAGTCTCTTCTACACGTTCCCAATGTTGGTGCAGACTGGACTTGGGTGTGAATCCAGCTTTTTCTTCAACTCTACGCACAAGTGTTGGATTGGGATGAGGTCTGGGGACTCTGGAGGCCAATACAGCAACTCTACTTCATGGTCATTGATCCCTTCCTTCCCCAACCTTGACGTCTGCTTCGGGGCGTTGTCCTGCTGGACACTATGTCATCCACTTCATCCACATAGTACTCGAATGTATGAAGCAAATCATGTTGTAGGATACTCCCATATAGCTCAGCATTGAGGTCACCATCGATCCTGGTCAAGTATCCAACACCTTTGGCTGTGAAACATTCCCATATTCTCAGGCTTCCTCCACTGAACTTGACAGTTCTTCCAGCTTCTCGATCCGTTACCCCCTTTTCCCTTGATTCTTCCAAACCCATTTGCTCCTATCAGAACTCGGTTATTGACTTTCAACTAATTGCTTCAAATCCCTCGTTTCCAATCTTCCATTTTCGTACTTTTTTGTAAACTCTTTGCTGACGGTTCTTATGATGAGATTGAAGTTGAGGAAGATTGTCCCATCACTGGGAGCAAAACAGTAACAATGCAGTTACATGATAGGAATCTGCAGAACTAAGTAGATGCTTAATAGTTGAAGGTAAAAGTTATGTATGAGAGTTAAGATGATTGTCTATAAAATGATGGGACTCTCAGATGGATGGTGAGATATGGAGCCTGAAATTCAAAAGTTCAATACATAGTTAACCTTTTTCTTGTCGATATAAAATATAATTATAGGATTAGACTTTAGAACACAAAAAACGTTAATAAATTGTAAATATGAAGTGAAAAATGTTGCTGAAATCTGGTCGACCTGTTTGCTATGGGAGTGGAATCTTTTCCCCTGGGGCAGCGCTTTGCCTGCTCCATGTCATCAGTTACACTCCTCATGTGATCAGGCTGAAGATACAGGAGCAGTAGCAGTGGCCGGGCCCAATTTCTCTTGCGCTTGGCACTGCATTAAACTAACTGTACCAACTAATTATATATTTTGGGAGTCGGTCCATATTTTGACAACTCCAACTCCTGCAAAATGGGCACGGACTCCACGACTCTGACTCCACAGCCCTCTTTATAAAGTTTATTAGCCCTCTAGATGTTTCACAGGAATTAAAGCAAAATGAGAGGTGAAATATCAAAATCTCCCTTTTTTGTTGCAGATTTTAAATAGATCCCAAATTTGTCCTTCGTGCTCTATTTAACACAACCAGAACCCTCAGAATAGGAGGAGCACCAACTGGATTTTGGAGTCTCATTTTGATGCTAAAACGTAATAAACACACATAAAAAGACCTAATTTTGGCTGTAAAAATGAGAAATACAATTTTTCTTCAATAATATACAGTCTTAGCTGAAAAGATTGTTTTTTTACATGAAATCCTGGAAAAGAACATTCCAAAATGTGTTATGCAATTTCTTCCAAGTTCAGTAATATCCTATATGGGTGTAAACTGCTGTTAGGGTGTATGGCAGGATGTACAATGGAGGGAGCGGTATTTGGCTTTTAGAATGCAGATTTTGGTATGTGCCATGTTGCATTTGCAAAGCCTCCAACGTACCAGAACAGGTAAAATCTTTCAGAAGTTATCCCATTTTGGAACCAACACCCCTCATGGATACTATATAGGGGTGTATACTGCATTTTGAGTGCAAAGGTGTTTCATAGTTTATTTAGCATTGGGCTAAAAATTCCACTCTGCAGTTCCGCCATTGTTTTTTGGGGTGCATTTTTACAGAGTTTGCCTTGGGGTATAACCGACAGGATAACTTTACTATGCGGTCAGTACAATTGCAACAATATCAATTTTATATAGTTTGTTTTACTCTGTTTAAGTCTGACAGTCATTACTTTTTTTCTATTTTTCTGCATACGGAGCTGATTAAGGGATGTTTTTTTGGGGGATAAGTTTACTTTTTTGTTGGTACCATTATGGGGCTCATATGACACTTTGCTTTTTATCAACGATTGTGGGAAGCAGAATGCACAAAATACAGCAATCCTGGTAGTGTTTTTTTTTTTTTTTTTTTTTTACAGCAGTCACCATGTGGTATTATTGAAGTGTTAACTTTACTTTTAAATTAAATATATATATATATATATATATATATATATATATATATATATATATATATATAATTTTATATTTTTTATGTTTTACTGCTTCTACACAATAAAAACACTTATTTAACAAAGAAAATACGTTTTTGCATCACTATAGTCTGGGAGCCATAACTTTATTTTTCTGAGTACAGAGCAGTTTAGGGGCTTGTTTATTTCAGGATGTTTTCATTGGGGAACAAAACTGTATGATTGCCTTTAAATCTGTTTTTTGGGAGGCAAGATGAAGAAAATACAGCAATCCTGGTAGTGTTTTTCATTTTTAACAGTGCAGTACACGTGACATTAGTTTTACTCTGTGGGTCAATGCGGTTACATTGATACCCAATTTATATAGTTTTTTATAGTGTAGGACTTAAAATAAAAGTGTTTTTATTGTGTAAAACAATATTTATGCATCGCTAGCTTCTGGTAGCCGAAACTTTTTTTTTCCGTACACAGAGGGCTTTTTTTTTTCTAGGATGAACCGATGTTTTAATTGGTAGCACTTTGGGGTTTATAGGACTTTTTGTTCAATTTTTACTCCATTTATGGGGTGTGAGATGAACAAAAATTGCAATTCTGTCACAGTTTTATTTTTTTAATGGCATTTATCAGGAGGGTTAAATAATGTGACAGATTTATAGGCTAGATCATTATGAACGTGTTGATACCAAATAGGTGTGTTTTTTAAAAAAAAAAAAATGTTTCTCCTTTTTTGAGACAGTTGGAGTCTCTAATGAGGAAAAGGGTGTGTGCATGTTTTTACTTTTTTTTTTTCATTTTCACATTATTTATATTTGTCTCCATAGGGAACTTGACTCAGTGACCTGTAGATCATTGTTACAGTACATAGCAGTATATGCGTGTACTGCTACGTGTTGCAACGGTCAGTTTGTAACGTGGTGATGTCACAGACAGCCAGCTGTATTATATAGCAGACTTCATGTGCTGATCATGCGCTCTCTGCTTGTGAGCCCGCATGATCTTCAGGATGTACCAGTACATGCGATCGTGGTAAATGATTCGACATCAAAATGCTTTGGTACGTCCTTTGGTGTGAAGAGGTTAATCTTTATGACTAACACTTCAAGGGGCAAAACACTTCAAAAAGTGTCTAAGTGCTCAATGCCCACTCCTGCTATTACTAAACTGCAGAAGACACGCATCTGTCTTCCCCCACCTACAAAGTGCACCAAGTCTTCTTTAGAAACGTGGTGGTATATGGCTACATGCAGCAGAGAGGACCACCACTCATGTGGTCACAGGACATTGGGTGATGTGGTGAGACAAACTTTCCGCAGATCTGGTGTGTCACGGGCATCAGATTGTATAGAACTGCAAATATGTTGAGAAGTAGAAGATATTACTAATCACACTATAAGCTTGTCAGCCACAGGGCAGTTGTCCTTGTACAGCCAAGTAATAGAAGTGAAATTTTTTACAATTGCGTTTTCATAAAAGCTGATTACTATGTAGGCGTTACAAATGGTCAGATGCTGGCTTTTGCTATGCCGTTCCTTTACTTAACGAGAGCCTTTTTGTTCTCTTTGGTAGTTCGGTGCTGTTTGGTTAGGGTCAGCAAAGTGAAGGCCATGGTTAGAGAGGTCTTCAGGGATAGAATACAGGCAGTGAGTTCTGGTCTTAGTGGCAGGTTTTTACGGACAAATTTAGGTAAAGCTAGTTGTTAGGGTTATAATCGTAAGAAAAAGGCAAAGCTCACCCTGCTGGAAACACTTGTTCTTAATAGGTTCTAGGATTCATAGATCCCTCTGCTTGGATCACTGTCGGCTTCTGCAGCTCATGAATCCTGCACCACTTAAGGGGTTAATACAAAAGTCGACGGTGAGCTACCTGCTGTAATGTTGCTTTTCAGCATGGAAGACAAAATTTACAACGAAATGAAGCCAAACAGCAGTCCCCTTCAAGTAATTTGAAGCATGTATCAAAAATAAAGGTAGGGACTTACTACTAGATGGTGGCCAGCAAGATGGAAGGTGACAAGGGCATGGATGGAGTGATAAATTGAATGAATCCAGAAGTAACCGGAACAACTAATCCTGTGTTACTGAAAGGATTCAGTAATATCCAGCACTGTAAAATCCTTTTTTACTTTATTATAACCACATAAGAAAACGGAAAAATATAAATCCATATACTAATAAAGAAAACTGCACCATTTATAAAAAACGTATGCATAAGTGGTAAGGAAGCCTCTAGAGTAAGACTCCAAATCCTCAACAATGATGCAAAAAAATAGAAAAAATTGCCCTATGGAAGGGCTCAAACGTAGCCATTTGTAAAGACACAGGTGATTAAATTCACATTTTTTTTTTAATTCTGGTGGTGCTGCCTCTTTTTCTATTTTTTGCAGAGAAAAATTTAAAGTGACTAACGTCCGCTGACACGTGTTGGGCTCCACCGAGTCCTTGACGCTATTCACTTAATTGTTCTATGTTTTGTTATGTGGTCAAAATAAAAGTAAAAAAAGATTTTACTCTGCTAAATATTACTGAATCCTTTCAGTAACACAGAATTAGTTGTTACAGTTACTTCTGGATTCAAGCAAATTATCACTCCATCCATGCCTTTGTCATCTTCCTGGTCATCATCTATTAGTAAGTCCCTACCTTTATTTTTTTATATATGCGTCAAATTACTTGAATGGGACTGCTGTTTGGCTTCACTTCGCTCTAAATTTTGTTTGTCTTCCATGCTAAAAAGCAACATTACAGCAGGTAGCACACCAACATCGACTTTTGTATTAACCTCTTAAGCCGAACGCCTGAAAAGTAGTTAATGACCAGAACATTTTTTTAGTTTTTGCCTCCTTGTGTTTCAACACTTGTACCTTTTTTATTTTTTCAGTGATGCAGTTGTATGAGGTCTCGTTTTATTCGAGACGAGTTGCACTTTATGGGGGAATAGTTGAAGTTAACTTATAAATAATTGCAGAATTTTTCTTAAACTTTTTAAAAACATTTTGTTGTTTTTCTTTACACCATTCACATTTCACACTTAACTTGTTAGATTAATTCTACAGGTTATTACGGTGGGGATACCAATTTGTGGGGGTTTTTTTGTTGTAAATGTATGTACAATAATTTTTTTTATTAAATATTTTTATTATTTTTTTCTACACTTTTTTTTTTTTTTTTTTTTTTTTTTTTAAATACCCCTTTGCGGGGAGAACTTTTAAAACACTCACCGCCACTTTATTAGGTACACCTGTCCAACGCCGTTAACACTTAAATTTTCTAATCACCAATCCAGGGGGCAACTCTTTGCATTTGGCATGTAACAGGTCAAGACAATCTCCGCATTCAAAACCGGGAAAACAAGGGGGAAAAAGGTTAATTGATCCCTTTGAACTGGCATGGTTGTTGGCCAGAAGGGCCTGGTCTAAAATATTCAAAACTGCTGATCTTCTGGGATTTTCACGCACAAAAAACATACTATAGGTCTTAACAAGAAATGGTCCTAAAAAAGTAAAAGAACAACCAGTGAGCGCCATCTACTGTGCGTAAAAAAAATTGCCTTGGAAGATAGCCAGAAAGCAAAGGTGAAAATGCAACTGTTTCTTTTTTAGCAGAAAAAATTTAAAGTGCAACAGTCGCTGACACTGGGGCTCCACCGTTTTACCTATTCCAAGCTGTAGGCAAATAAAAAAAAAGATCTCTGCTAACGACACCTTAGTAACGGCAGAAAATTTTGAGCAGTTACTTCAGGACAAGAATTATCATCCACCGTTGTCACTTCCTTCATCTAAAGACTAATAACAAAACTAAAGGCTCCACATTCGCCTAAAGCTCCATCTAAAAGGCACATTAAGATTGAACAACGTTTCCTGGTTGTATTATTTTCGATTTCTGCCTGAAAAGTCGATTAGGGCCCAGAATTTGGCCCCCAACAACATTGAAAGCAGGATGCATCTTTGCCGTTTATCGAACGGTTCACTTTTGGGGAATTGGTGTACATAAATGTTGGAATTTTTCTTGGCACTCATTTTGGGCCTTGTTTTACCAAATTGAGCACGTTGCAACACCTTGTGGAATTATCCTACGAAGAATAATAGGTAGTTTTTGAAGGTCAAAATAAATATTTTTAACCTTTCTACATGTTTTTCCCTTTTTTTTTTTTTTTTTAAATCCGTTGGGGGTGTATATTACTAACTGTAAAAAAAAAAAAAAAAAAAAAAAAAAAAAAAAAGGTATTAGCATTTTCATAATATGCTCATACATTGTAATCGGTGTCAGTTTGACACAGGCAGCCATCAGGGCAGCTCACGGTCTGCACTGATCGCTGGTTTCCTACACAGGCAGCCCTGGGGCTACTCTAGCCATTCCCCAGGCTCTGTCAGGTCACCGGGTGTCCCGATCATCCGACAGAACAGGGAAACCCTTCGAGTGTGCTGCAGTGACGAACTGCGGCAATCCATGGGTTAAAGCACTGGGGAGCGGAGGTTTCCCCCGCTCCACAGTGCTTGCAGGAACTGTGCTGGGAACAGGGCTGTGTAGTACAGCCCTGTTCACAGCGCTGCTGCAGCAGCGGGCACCGCAAACTCAGATGTCTGCAGCGACGCCAAAAGACGTCGCTGCAGACGAATGACCTGCACCAGCCGACGCCAAAAGACAGCAGGCAGTTCGTTAAGAGTTTAAAAAAAAAAAAAAAAAGCCTGTTTTTTCTTTCAGTTAAGAGTAAGCATAAAATTTCTGCCTTTCATCTATAATCTAATCAATAATTACTCTGGTTAAAGTAGGGACTGGATACATTTGCATCTGTTGTACTCAAGAGGCTGTAAGAAATCAGAAAAAAAAAAATAGAGCTGCAATTCTAAGTCCATAAAACATGGAAGTATGGGGGTAACTACCATGTAGCAGCCATAGACTTCTACAACCCCTTTAAAGATGAATTTCCATTTCAGACAATCATGACTAAAATGGAAATACCGTATATATTCGAGTATAAGCAGAGTTTTTCAGCACAAAAAATGTGCTGAAAAATCCCCCTATGGCTTATACTCGAGTCACTGTCAGCGCTCGCGCGCTGCGATGGCCCGTGCACCGACAGGAACGCTTCAGTTATATGCGACTCTTCAGGGAGCGCATACAACTGAAGGCCGAGTACAGCCGACAGCGTCCAGGCACTGTGGTGGACCAGGCGCTGTCGGCTATCTCTTCAATTGTATGCGACTCCTCCGGAGCGCACACAGGTGAAGAGATACCACTGTGGAGCAGAGAGCAAGCGCTCCCTGCTCCGCCTGTGTTTCCGACACAGGCAGCGTATGTCATCACGCTGCCTGATGACATCACCCGCCTGGGCCGAGAAGACCGAGGAGAGCGCGCGGGAGGCCGTACAGCGAGGAGGCGGAGCAGCGGGGAGCCAGGTAAGTGATTTTTTGGTTTGTTTTAAAACCCTACCTATACCTGCCTATAGCCTGCCTAGGGGACCTATACCTGCCTAGAGGACCTATACCTGTCTATAGCCTGCCTAGAGGACCTATAGCCTGCCTAGGGGACCTATACCCTGCCTATAGCCTGCCTAGGGGACCTATACCCTGCCTATAGCCTGCCTAGGGGACCTATAGCCTGCCTAGGGGGACATTTACCTGCTTATAGCATGCCTAGGAGGACCTATACCAGCCTATAACGACCTATACCCCCCTATGGGGGCAATTACCTGCCTATAACCTGCCTATGAGGACCTATATCTGCCTATAACGACCTATAACCTGCCTATGGGGGACATCTAGCTGCCTATATCTGCCTATGGGGGACATTAAACTGCCTATATCTGCCTATGTAATTTTATTGGTATTTTAAAATTCACCAGTAGCCGCTGCGTTTTCCACCCTAGGCTTATACTCGAGTCAATAAGCTTTCCTCGGCTTATACTCGAGTATATACAATACCTATCAAAGTGCAACAGCCAGGATTGCAGAACTAGCTGAACTAGATGTTTTACACAGTTTCTAATAAGGGGCCGTTCACACGACTTATTTCGCCGCGGATTGGAGCCGTACTGCGCGCCGGATTTGCGCTGCAGTACGGCTCCAATCCGTTCCCGTAACTACGGTAATCCACAGTTCTCAGAGAAT
This sequence comes from Phyllomedusa bahiana, assembly GCA_025379985.1. Taxonomy (NCBI): domain Eukaryota; kingdom Metazoa; phylum Chordata; class Amphibia; order Anura; family Hylidae; genus Phyllomedusa; species Phyllomedusa bahiana. The sequence continues at coordinate 20,819 of JAODAL010022918.1, read as the reverse complement.
AGTGGATCCGTCTCTCCACCCCGCTCGGCGAATCCGCCGAGGGGATAAATGGACATGCACATTACCCGGCGGGAACCGCCCGTGACAATGCAGTCCCAATGGCCGGCCATTGCCGGCCCCACCACCGTCCTTGCGCTGCAAAGGCTCCAAACGTCCAATTCGGCAATCCGTCCCCAGCAAAACTCGTGGATTACCGTGTCTTTCGCCTCTGACGAATGCCAGGAATGAAAGGACAGCCAATGGCACCAAATTAGCATGGGCCCCCCATGGATTTTCTTATGGGAAAGGGGGGTATTCTCCTTATCAACAAATACTAACTTCATTGGCTTTAAACGTGTTTGTTTCAGATACAGAGATTTTATCTCCCGCTTCTGTTAGCAATGTCCCACAATCAAGCTCAGCTAGGAAAAGCAAAGCTGATATTCCGATCACTACTGTAGAACCACCCACAGCCTGAACAGGAAAGGAGAGCCTGAAGCTGGCAGTGAAAAGCAGGTTTGAGGAAACAGCCCAATAAGTGTACCCCTTTAGCAACCACCCACTGTCTTGATGGTGGGCTGCGCATGTTCTCTATCGACAACAAAAGACATCGCTGTCGACAGAGAGGGTTCGGGGCTCTAAGCCTTGCAACTGCACTAGGAATGGAGCTGTGGTTAATATCTCAATTCCTAGAGCAGTCTCTGAATGGCAAAGATGGGAGGAAGCCTCCAATCCTTGCGGTTTAATTCTTTCAATTTCCACAGTCTGTGGCATAATCAAAGAGGATTCCCCTGCTCCAGTGGGTCATTGGGATATCTATACAGTCAGCACTAGGGACTTCAAAGTAGCCCCAGGACTGTCTACAATGTAGACTCTACATCAGACCTGGGCAAAATACGGCCCGCGAGCCACATCCGGCCCTCCAGCTCGTCGGATGTGACCCGCGGCGTACGATGCCCAGGTCTGCTAATAGTAGCGCTGACGGCCGGGTATTGCTGAGAGGCCGCCGCGGGCCGTCAGCGCTACTATTGCTGGTGAATTAGGCAGCGACGCGATGAACTCCGCTCACCGCGCCGCTGCCCTCTCCTCGCTGCACACATAATCACTCTGTGCGGCCCCCGAGCTGACGGAGGAGCGTCCCGGCGCTGGCGGCATGACGTCACCCACACCACCACCCGGAAGCTCCTCGGATGGAAGATGAGCGCGCTCGCCGTAAGGGAGGTAAGCCAGGGTGAGTATCAGTGTTTGTCGTTTTTAATTTTGGCCATAAAACTATATACCTGCCTGTGGACACACCTAACTGACTATATACCTGCCTGAGGGGAGCTGTACCTATCTATATTCCTGCGTGAGGGGAGCTGTACCTATCTATATGCCGGCGTGAGGGGAGCCCGTAAACCCATCTATATTCCTGCCTGGCTCCTATCCTCGCCACACATAACACTCGTCGGCCCAGGAGCTGAGGAGGAGCGTCCCGGCGCTAGCGCATGACTCATACGCAACCAGCCGGGAAGCTCCTGGATAATGAGTCGCCTCGCCGAGCAGGTAAGCCAGGGTGATATCAGCTTTAGTCGTTTTTAATTTTTGGCCATGAAAACAATGACGCCTGTGAAGCCTATCTCTATATCTGCCTGGAGACACACCTAACTGACTATATACCTGCCTGTGTGAAGCTTTAACTATATAGCTGCCTGTGTGAAGCCCTAACTAACTAGATACCTGCCTGAGGGGAGCTGTACCTATCTATATTCCTGCCTGAGGGGAGCTGTACCTATCTATATTCCTGCCTGAGGGGAGCTGTACCTATCATATACTCTGAGGGACTAATACCCATCTATATACCTGCCTGAGGGGAGCTATACCTATCTATATACCTGCCTGAGGGGAGCTGTACGTATCTATATTCCTGCCTCAAGGGAGCTGTACCTATCTATATACCTGCCTGCGGGTACCTATATCTATATACCTGAGGGGAGCTGTATATACCTGCCAGACTGAGGGGACATACATGTACATACCTACCTTACTGAGGAGAGCTGTATATACCTGCCTTACTGTGTACCATCAGTATATATGCAGGTATATAGATACATCCCCCGGTAAGTTTCCACAAAGATAATCCCCCAAAAACGAATTTTTCCCCCTTCATCCTATGTTTTTATTAGTCCGGACCCCCAAAACCATCGCACTTTCCCATGCGGCCCCATGGGAAAATTAATTGCCCACCCCTGCTCTACATAGTAAGTCTGCTATTAGGACACACTATGTTGCCCTGACAGCAGCCTGTTTTATACTGACACAGAGTGTAATTTATTAGCATACAGGAGTATGCTATTACATTACTGTGTTAAAAAAGGGGTACCAATAGTTATCCCTTAATAGTATTAAAAAAGTAAAAAAAAAAAATAAGATATGTAATACTTTTTTTTTTTAGTACATTACATAAAAAACCCTACACGTTAGGTATCCACACCATAGTAATAACCTGTAGAAATAATATAACAGGTTATTTAGTGTAAAATGTTTAGATGTATGAAATAATTTTAAAAAATGAATGCAGAAAAGCGCTTTATGTAAACACTGAAAAAATGTTTGTTTTGCAATAGTTTATATGTAAACAAACTACGCCCCCCCCCCCCCAAAAAAAAAAAAACTTCTCCCACATAAAATAAGTTCTCATACACCTGTCATACAAGAAAAGTGTTACGTGAAATTCATAACATAAAATGTAAAACTTCTGTTGTGTTCTATCTAGAGCTCACTCTCTGCATGTGTAGCCACGTGATTAAATACAACAGGGGTTCGTTGTATACATACTGCACTTTTATTGTGATACAAGTTCTCAACAAAACCAATAGAAAAAAATAAAGTTTAACACCAAAGCTGAATAACCAAAAAAAAAAATGACCCAAACAACAAAAGTAGGTTAATAAAAATTTTGTTGAATAAAACACCAATTGGAAGAACACAACTGGCATTGGCATTCACCCCTAAAGCCTAATGAATGGGTGACCAGCAGGAGGTGCACGCTCTGTCAGCAGAAACAAGTAGAGGTATAGTCACATGCACTGGAAACCATAGCAATCTAAATAATTATCCTTGGCTAAAAATGACCGATCTCCATTCTTTTTATGTTAACAGGGCAGTTGTTTGTAGCAAACAAATCTAGAGCTCCACTTCGTCTTAACCAGTATTCAGACATGTCAGACATCAAATACCATAATAAAAGGGGATCAAAAAAAAAAAAAAAAAAAAAAAAAAAAACTCAACTTCTAAGGTACATTCCCATTGTATGGTTATAATGCCACATTTTTTTGCAAAATTGCAGCTAATGTATAGCACTTGACCATAAATTTAGTGTCATTGCAGCAAAACAAAACCCCAAAAAACTACTCAGTGTGATTATACTTTTAGGCTCTGTTTGGACGGCACCGTTACTTTCCAGCAGAGCCAGAACCAACTTGACTGATCCAAACGGACACTGGTAGACCCCAACACGTTTAATGAGGTGCATCAAGGTTCAGTTGTACTGGTGATAAAAAAAATAAAAAAAAGGTAATTTACTGGAAAATGTGATGGAAGCCAGAAGGAACCTGTGTGAACAGAGCCTTAACAGAATAGATTTGCCATTCCAAGTGACCAAAACTGCAGACTCCTTCACGGCACCAAGCACTTCGGTGAGACCTCAATCTACATTTTCTTTTGCCTTAAAATAAGTCTAAAGAGAATTTTACTTTAATGGGGAGAAAAAAAAAAAAAAAAAAAAAAAAAAAAAAAAATAATATATATATATATAATATCTATATATATATATATATATATAAAATATATATATATAATATATATATATATATATTACTGTACACATGACCCTTTTCATATCAGCCATACACTCAGAAGGGCAATGGCTGATGGGGAATCATGAAATAGTACTGAAACAAGCAACATCAAGAGTTGTATTGAATTAAAGTTTGTAATTCTTTTTATAGGCCTATACTACAATCCAGGAAACTTAGTGACCCTCTTCCAGAAGTAACATCAAAGTTGTTCACAGGTTGTAGATATGCCAGAAATGTTCAAGATAACCATACCCCTTCAACTTTAGCCCCTCTGACATATTTACGCCATCAGGTCAGCATCTCCAGCGGGTGCCAGCTGTTTGTTACAGCCGATACCCACTGCTAAACGGCTGGAATCTACCAATATATAACATTACCTTTCCTGTACAGCAACATTGTAGAATAAAAACACTTGCCAATGGGGATTTTATTTTGTGTCACTGCCTGTCCAAAAAAAAAAAAAATTAAATAAAAAGTGATCTGAGCAGATCATGTAACCGAACACGGTACCAAAAAAACACCACGTCACTTCAGCTTGAAAATAAAAATTGCAGAATAAAGCGAACGTCAGTTATACTACAAGGGGAAAATCAAAAAAACACAAGCCCCAAAGGATGCGCAAACGCATTTGATTTACATTCCCCACAAATAATTTTAGCTTTTTTTTTTTTGTTTACTAGTACATTAAAAATACATCTTGTCCTGGAAAAGAAGGCTTCATCAAGCCATGTGGACAGAAAAATAAACATTTTGGGTTCTGTAAGGTAGGGAGAAAAAAAAAGCAAAAACACAGAACCCCTGCAGTGGGAAGGGGTTCGTGGAGGTGAACTGCAAAATACAAAGACTTAGGGACCAGTCAGGAGTGGTTTTGTGGAATGTCTATTAAAGTAAACCATTGACCTCAAAGAATTGGCAGTTTTAAGATAATTTAGCTCCGTTTCATCAAGTTTTTGTCAACCTTTGATGGTCAATATAGAGCTTTATCCGACAGCAGAAACCGGAGGCGCCCATTACAATATATCTGGAAAAACAAAACTAGAACAGAATAGATGTGCTTTGAATTCCAAGATTTATACGTGACCTGAGCCTAGCACGTAATGACTATCTTTATTCTGTGAAGGTTAAATGTCAGCTAGAAACTCCGAAGTAGCTGGTCTTGGGAGGGGGGGGGGGGGTCTGAGGAGAGACTACCCATTCAAATACATCACTGGGGCTAAAAAACTAACTAATGTCAATATGATGTATTCTATATACTTTACCATGTCTTGTGTCTGCTTTTAACTGAAATACTGCCGCTATGTAGTTATACATATACAGAGTTGATGGAGAACGATGCCACGCCACCCTCACACCGGAGGAAAGGAGAGCAGCTTCTACCACATCGAAGAGCCAAGCAGAAATGTATGAAGTGATGTGGACGATAACTGGGAAGAAAACTCTGCCTTTATGTGCATTTTCTATTACGGTCAGATGGGGTATTACTCGTAGTTTATAGGCAAGTAAAAAAAGCCTAATAGCGAGTAGCGAAACAGAATATAAACAATAGTGAACAATGTATAAAGGTGTATTAAGGCCATGTTCACACGGCTTATTTGGCCGCAGATTGGAGCCGTACTGCGCGCCGTATTTGCGCTTCAGTACGGCTCCAATCCGTCCCTGTCATTAAGGTAATCCACAGTTCAGAGAACTGTGGATTCCGTCGCTCCTCCCCGCTCGGCGAATCCGCCACGGGGGGAGAGTGACATGCACATTATTTACGGCGCGTACGCGACGTAAATAATGCATTGTCTATGGGGCCGGCGAGCAGCTCCCCCGCCGCGCCTCCGCCCCTTATTCAAGCCGTATTGCGGGCGGGATCCGTCCCGCAATTACGGCTTGAATAAGCAGTGTGAACACGGCCTGAGTGACACGCATGTTGTGAGGCCCCTTTTATCATATTGAAATGGAATCAATAAAAACCCCAAAGATTCAATAGTCCTACACTAAAATCAAATATACTACATACACATGCCACTTAGGACATCCCCAGTTGTTAGAAGGTTCCCTTGACAATAAGCTGATCACAAAAATTCCTGCTGCTGGGACTCCTAGCGATCAGATGTAATCTGTGGGGAAACATGGCCAGTAAGTGCTCAGCACCTGCAGCGCCACAACTGGGGAAATTAATCATTACAATGTTTCCATTCACATCAATAGGTTGTCTGTTGGACAGGTCAAGTCCTCCGGAAAGAGGGATGTCCTCTGTAGTTGCTCTCAACTTGAGCTAAGAGATGAGGATCCTGAAGAGAGGATTCCTCCCCTTTCCCTACAAAAACAAATTATATTAATAACTGGCCGTATGAAAATGTGTTTACTTAACTGGACAACCCCTTTAATCTACACCTAACACAGGGCTTAGAGATTGATGGTGGTCGAGGACTCATTTTCTGGCTGCACATTAAAAGGAGTATCCCCACCACAGCTAGACCTAGAGTTTCACCTGTATAGCCTAAGGCCCCGTTCACACGGCTTATTGCCGACGGATTTGTGCGCCGTATTGAGCGCACAAATCCGCCGTGAATACGGGGCGGGACGGGGGCGGGGCCGGAGCGCGGCGGGGGCGCCGCTCCCGGCCCCATAGACAATGCATTGTTTACGGCGCGTCCGCGCCGTAAATAATGTGCATGTCACTTTCTCCCCCCGCGGCGGATTTGCCGAGCGGGAGGAGCGACGGATTCCACTGTTCTCAATGAGAGCAGTGGATTACCGTAATGACTCCGACGGATTGGCGCCGTATTGAAGCGCAAATCCGGCGCGGAATACGGCGCCAATCCGTCGGCAAATAAGCCGTGTGAACGGGGCCTTAGTGTAGAGCTTAAAATCTCAGACACTGATCGTTTCAGTGTGTGGCCAAAAGAGAAATTATCGTTTACTTCACAGCTTCATAAATCAAATGGATTCGAACACTGCAGGGACTCTTTCTGGGCATCCAATTGCTCAACAGGCGATGGAGGACAGAGCTATATTAGAAAGGAAACTATCGCTAAGAAAAAACTCACAAATATTTTGCATCTTACTTAAAGAAACTACAAAAACAGCTCTTCACGTTTCCATGTTCGGGGCCCGTTTACACGGCACAGGACAAATACCGGTTGGTTTATCTGACCGGTATTTGTCCTGTTTTCGTGCTCCGCAGTTAGTGGAGAAAAGCCCTCCCCCCTTCACAGAGACATGTTCATATTCCGCCCACAAACCGGACGGAAGAATGAACGCGTTCCATGTTTTTGGGACCACCAGCGGTCTGAAAAACCGCCGGGCGGAAAAAGGTCCGTGTAAAGGTTTTTCAGCCGGTTTTTAAAACCGAGAACCAGCTGGAAAGCCGTGCCATGGGGACAAGGCCTTAAGATCCCAAATTTTATGGGAAGGTCATCAAGAAAAGTTTTTAGTAGCCTAAACCAAGAACATGGTAAGATGCAATTACAACACAAGCTGAAAAGATCAGTCTTGCTCGTTATTTGTAAAGGGGGGCTATTCTATTTTTAGTCCCATAAAGGACCATGCAAAAGTTTAGATGCAAAGGACCATGTAAAAGTTTAGATGTAAAGGCCCCATGAAAATGCTTTTATTGCACTGACAACCATGGGACAAGTTTCACTGCAGTCATCTGTAACCAGAAAGAAGCTGCTCAAGGCTAGACAAGAGTCTGCTATTTTCCCCAGGAAGGCTATGTTCACACACCGGATTTTAAGGTGGAATTTGACACGGACTCCATGGTGAATTCTGGCTTAAAATTCTTGTGCAAGCCGAATGTCATTCATTTGAATGGGAAGTACACTGAATTACGGTGCAGACGTTCTGTACCTAGGATTTCAGATCTATGGTTTAGGGGAAAAAAAAAAAGAAAAATGGCCATATACATTCTTTAAAGTGGATCCCGTTTGGATTCCAAATTGGGCAAGCGTGATGCAGGTCAGCCCCATTGATATGGGAATGATCAGCATCCAAATCAGAGGCGCATTGGATTCCTGTAGAGGATTACATCAGAAAAACCACATATGTTAACACAAGCTATGAACAAGGACACAGTTTAGGTGCATCTCGTATTGCAGTTCGGTCCTATTCACAAGGATGAACTGTAATACCAAACACAGCCAATGTACAAGAGTGGCGCTGTTTCCAGAAAAATAGTCCTCATTTTTTTCCTCTAACCTGTGACGATCTGAGGTAATTAAAATACTGATGTAATTAAATTAAGTAACCAGTAGCTGCACTCGGGTCAGCCAACATTTTAGGCTTACCCCTCTATTTGTAACAAGGTAGCCTTTGCCATCAAAAACAGTCCATAAATCAAAAGGTATTGAAAATAGTTAAGAAATTAGCCTATTCCTCTAAGCTGACAACAGGAGGTCTTTAATGGACTGGCTTAATCAAACAATAATCACATGCAGTATTTAATGTGCACTCCTATGTGGGAAGCACACAGACCTCCAGAGATGAATGATCTAGTCAGTGAAATCCCATTCGCTGGTTTTTATTCATTTTGGTAAATGGACATGCCAGAGCACCCGGCATGCAGGATCCTAAGCTATGCCATGTACGTTGGAAGGGTGATAAACAACAGTATATTCACAGTCAAGCTTTCGAGTCCACTAGCTAGCCCCGACACCTGGGGGATTGTACATGTGGCCCATGATTTAAGACGTAGCCCCACCCTTTCATGCAGATCCCGTGCTGTAAACTGAAATGTTCAACACTGATACTAGGCTGCCCATACCCGCTGACACCCATTACATGTAATGCAGATAAAAATGACCCTTCGAAATCTTCCAGAACTTTTAACAAGGTATTTTCAAGCCTAGACTAACCCTTTCCCACCTGCCCTCCTCCTCTGCATCCAAGGACATCAGTCTCGAAAGCCCCAGTCCCCCTCTACTAAAGTATGGGGTTCCCCCAACAAAAAAAGGGATTCACTCAGTGCGAAGTATAATGTGGATGCCAGAATCTGTGAAAACCGGGCCGCTCATCTCTCCAGGCCGCAGAGCAAAGGATGCGTCTTCAAACGGTTTCTGCATGTCACCTGCAGGACAGAGAGAGAATACAGTCAATCTTCCAGGATAAGATTTGCCATCAGGGCTTGTGAAATGTTATACAATAACCATCGCCTTGTATAAATGCGACATTCTGTTATCGCCTACTCAAACACTGAATGCAATAAAACGTTACGATACTACAGTAAATAGAAAGATATAAAATGTGTGACCCCTAATGGTCATAAAAGCATATTACATGCAGAAAATGCTGGTTATTTCAAAGTCCGTGTCCAGGACCTTGGTGCTCTATGGCTAGGTTCCCATCTGCTGAGGAGGTTCTATTCAGATATCTATAACAGAGGTGGGGCTGGATGTGCCAAGCAGAAGTAGTGCCGGATCCGTTATTCAACAAACAGCAAAAGCGCCCAATAGGCCCCACTAACTACAATGGGCTCTGCCAGATCTTCCTTATGGTGACCATTAATACTAGTGCAGCAAGGTACACTACTTTTCCATAGTTTATGACTGAATCTGCAATGAAGGCTTCAAAGACAAGCTCGAACGCAGCTGCTTATTGACCTTAACAAATATAAGCTCCTTGTTGCTGTACAAAGTAGCAAGAAAGGGTGCTCTGTATACCAAGTGCTTTCAGATGGCCGTAAATTGGCTCTAAGCAGGAGCTGTATATACAATTTGACTCCAAAGACAGCGAAGTCCCTGATGCCATCTACTAGAAGTAGTGTCCCTTACAGTCACATCTAACTCCAAATTTCAAGGGTTTGTGTCACGATAGACAATGATGGCATAATCGATACGCCATCAATGTCCGACAGTTACATATCCCACTCCCCGGACCTACTGGGCTATTAAAATAGAAACCTATACAGAGTCAATGTGACCGCCGGTGAAGTGGGGTAATGTCCTCTTAAAAAGGGAATGTGTCATCAAAAGTGACTTGTTTAACTCATGTTTTTATGTTAAACACATTTTTTTTTAGGAATTTTTGGTTATTTTTTTTTAATTTTCCATATCACTTAATATTTAATAATTCTTAAGTCCTGCAGTTTTCACTTTGGCAACTAAGCCTAATAATAGTCTAACACTTCCTGTTCTGTACAGAGAGATTCTCAGTGGTCTGCTCATTATTAACACAAGCAGGGTCAAACTGAAAGGTGACACCAGTGTGAATAGATAACACAGGATTCACCCATCACAAGAGGAGATAGTCACAGTTCACCCTTTCACCTCCCTGCACAGTGACTTCTTCCCAGGTCACAGAGCATGACTAGAAAACTCTCCTATAGAAGTCAATGAGACTATGTGCATGAAGCTACTGTAAAGCATCTGACTGCAGTGCAAACAAGGCCTAGTGGCCAAAGTGAAAACTGCAGGACTTAAGAATTATTAAAAAAAATATCACAAGGCATTATGGGAAAGGAGCTGGGAAGCTCACAGCGCCCTCTATAGGTTGTAGCAAATCCTCAATTTACTTCTGATTCACTAAATCTTTGAGAAGCAAAAAGGAATAATTGTCAAGCCAATATTGCTCATCTACATACGCCGTTTCGGGGTTTTGCCCCTCATCAGTGTAGATTCAGTGAATCAGAAGTAAATTGAGGATTTGTTACAACCTATAGAGGGCGCAGTGAGCTTTCCAGCTCCTTTCCCATAATGCCTTGTGATATGCAGATGCTCAGTAGTGGGCTAAAAGGCAATCAAAACACTACACACCTTAACTGGTGCTCTCCATAAGGAGAGATGTTCCCCTTCTCTTAAAAAAAAATATTGAAAGAGATATGGAAAATTAAAAAAAAATATATATATATATCTTGCAGCAAAACAAATGTAAAAACCCTTCCCTGCACTATCGAAAAAAAAAAAACTTTTGTTCCGGAGTTAATTAAATACCCTTTCTGACTTAAATACAAATTCAATTTAAGAATAAACCTACAGTCCCTATGCTGTACTTATCCTGAGGACTGCCTGTAGTAAGAATGGGAAGAGCTGCATGAGCGCGGCCAACTCCCCATTAACTGATGCCGGCTCAGAAATGGATTTTGCTTTGTGGCAGAACCCCTTTAAAGGGAATGTGTCATCAAAAATGACTTATTGTTTAACTAACGTTTTTATGTTAAACGTATATATATACGTTTAACATAAAAAACGTTAGTTAAACTATAGGTCATTTTGATGACATATTCCCTTTAAAGGGGTTCTGCCACAAAGCAAAATCCATTTCTGAGCCGGCATCAGTTAATGGGGAGTTGGCCGCGCTCATGCAGCTCTTCCCATTCTTACTACAGGCAGTCCTCAGGATAAGTACAGCATAGGGACTGTAGGTTTATTCTTAAATTGAATTTGTATTTAAGTCAGAACGGGTATTTAATTAACTCCGGAACAAAAGGTTTTTTTTTTCGATAGTGCAGGGAAGGGTTTTTACATTTGTTTTGCTGCAAGAAGATTTCACCTCACGTGCTGCTGTGGAATGCTGGCACTAGTCGTTCTATGCTCCACAGCAGATAGTAACTGTGGAATTACAAGTGACAGCATGTCCCATAAGTCTCCGTTTATAACTAGGGGACAGATTTAAGTCAGAACTGTTTAAGTGTCCTTGGCTATGCTTAAAACTCTCAGACACAATTTAGGGAGAATTACACAAGTGCGGCCCCCTCCCCGTTCTCGGAGGTCGGTTTGTACATAACTACAAGCCAGCATCAGAAAATAAATTTTGCTTTATAGTAAAACCCCTTTAAAATGAGTATAAACAATACCTAATGCTACAACACAGGATTACAAATATTGGCCCAGTGCAACGTGGGATTACATCGGTGTTATCTGCTTTATTAACATTCGAAAAATAAAGCTTCAATGAGCAGCTCATTATTAAGTAATTTTCATACAGGCATTGACAGAACATGCCCGAAGAAAAGGAACTACACAAAAGGTAAAGCGGACTTGTAGGAATCTCCAGGAATAGATTCCAAGCAGTTAAAGGGAACCTGTCACATAGGTTGTGCCCCCCTTGCTGAGTACAGCACAAGCTAGTGACAGAACTGCTGCTCCCAGCACGGTGTCCCTTATTCTGTAAGGCTAGGTTCACACGGCTTATTGCGGGGACGGATTTCGCCCGCAATTACGCCGGCTGCCGTGTAGCGGGGCCGGGGATGGGCAGCAGCTAATAAGCCGTGTGAACATGGCCTAAAATGCTAGAGTTTTCCAGTCCAGCTCATTCATGAGCAGGTGTTAGCCCCACCCACCCAAGGCTAGCCCAACCCACCTGACAGTTATTCACATGTTTCTACCTATTCAAAGTAATAGGTTAATCAGTTGAGGTGGGCGATTAATGAACTAAAAACTCTTTTCTGGCTGAAAACTGCAGGATTTGAGCATTAAATACTCTAAAACCACAGCATCTTACAGAATAAGGGACACAGCGCTGGGAACAGCATGTCTGTCACTAGCTTGTACTGCCCTCAGCAAGGCATAATCTATGTGACAGGTTCTCTTTACAGAAACCTTATATAAATCAATAATATTGAGGACAATATTGTTTTTTTTCCCCATCATGTAATGATTTTTGTGTTATTTTTTCAGCCAAAGTCCAAAAGTGGATTTGGGAATAATGGAAAATCTATAGAAAACAGTAAGACTCTGTTGGATCCACTACCAGCTTTGGCTTAAAAAACTGCAGGAGTTTTTTTTTTTTTTTTTGCAAAAATAAAAAGCCTTTGGCAGTAAAATCTCTCTCAACAAGGAACTCCCACTTTGTAGAGTGATGCCATGGCACAAGTATAAGCTATAACTGGTGGTGGTAATGAGCTCGCAGCACTGGTTTAGCATGTTTGCTTTTCAGTTTTTCCCTATACATACAGCAGCTCCCCTCACCACCTGGTTGGCTACACATGGGGGGTGGGGGGGGGGGGGGTCACCACAAACAACCTAGCGATATACTCCTCTAAAAGGGAAATGTGACCTCTCCTGACCAGTCTGTGTTTGTAAATCATTGTGCTCCCTGTGAAATGACAATTCTGGATAATCTCATAACTCTGTGCTGTACTGTTCTTTTATTATTCCTTCTGGAAATGAATCTGTCAGCTGGGTGTTACCAGTTAGTGGGCGTGTCCCTGCACATACTGTTGGCCAATGTCAGATGGTACAAGGACACACCCCTAACTGGCAACGCCCATCTGAGAGTTTGTTATTAAATTCTAGGAGGAATAAGGGAGGAAAAGCACAATACAGAGTTCTACAAGAAAACGCTCCAGAATAGTACGGAAGGAAAAAATGTAGTGGAAGATCCCAAAAACTAAATTTTTTCCTGTTCGTATCGTTCTCATCTTTGCTTCAAATAAATAAATTTTTATTGGAAAGCTGGATCTTCCACTACATTTTTACCTTGTTACTGCAGTGATCCTGAGTATCTATATACGGGTGAGCTGAAGTTGCTCTGTTTTAGAATAGTGGTTAACACTGGTATTTACTAAAATAGAAATAATCAGGAATGGCTACATGTCCTCTTTAACTTTTTATCCAAAATAGAGTTCATCTTACCTCGCCCAAAAGTCCCCAAGTCACCTCCGGCCTTGGCAGAACTGCAGTCACTAAACTGTGAGGCGAGAGCTTCGAAGTCCTCATCTCCAGATTTGATTTTTTGTATGTAGCCTGAAAAAACACACAAAAAACCTCAGTTGTAGCATTTTGTGCTCCACTAGTCCTGACTGTTAGGGTAAGTTCACACGGCTTATTTTGGGGCACATTTCGCCACGTATTGCAAGCGTACTGCGCTCTAATACGAGCGAAATGCGCCCCAATCATTACAGTAATCCACAGTTCTCATAGAGAACTATGGATTACGCCTCCTCGGGCGTACAATACAATCGTATTGTACGCGCAGGGAGAGAAGTAATGCATGTCTATGGGGCCGGCGGGTTGCCGATCAGCACGACTCCCGAAGATCCGGCGGAATTGCGGGGCGTACTGTACGCCCCGCAATTAAGCCGTGTGAACAAACCCATCATGAACACACCAGTAAAGAAAGAGGGGAAGGAAAAGCGGTTTAGTAACTACTACACGGTTAGCAGGTCTCAAGTAAGGTAGAAGCCAAAATTTTTTAGTTGCCAAATAAAAACAAGACAGGTCATGGGAATGAAAGGTCTCTCATATGCACTGGTAACATTTAGGGATACAGTACTAGGGCAGTTAGGGTGTAGAACTTTGGGGTTGCCCTTTCCTTGGTGGGTGCTCTGGAAATTGCCAGAAATCTATTTCTTTAGTAAGAATCAGACTACTGGATGAGGGAACAAGCCAAAATCTGCCTGTTTGGAAGTGGACCCAGGCAGCCCTCTTTTTTTAGGAAACTGAATTTACCTCCTTTGGAATGAAATATTGCAGCCTGAACAGGGTATATTCACCTAGGACTTCTATTTGTCATAAAGAGGTTACATTTCATTTAAAGTGAACCTGTCAAATACTTTTTACTTATCTGAGAGCAGAATAGGATAAGAGGGAGAGAATCTGAGCTCTGTGATATATAGGGTTATATGATAGAGGAGAGGAGCTGAGCTCTGTGATATACAGGGTTATATGATAGAGAAGCTGAGCTACTGTCACTGCTTACTGAACTGAAGGAAGTTTCAGGAGCTTCTGTTAAGCACATAGTATTTGGTGTGGCTATAAAATTTCACTGCTACTACCAAGTGTTTATCAAGTAGTATAAACCACCTGACAGGTTCACTTTCATCCCAGTAATTTTGTATTTTGGGCTTGCATCTTCTAAATTTGAAATTGCCATATGCATCGTTGTTGGGGATTCCTGTAGGACTTGTAAAAAGGCACCGGGAGGAGATTCAGTGACTGCAGCAGGGATTAGATGAGTGGTGGTGATCCACTGCATTTATGGATTGTTGCTCTGGATCAGCCCTGACATATTCTACCCAATATATTTGTGATGCATCAGGGAATGGTGTGGAGGGCACTGGAGACCCCCTTTACAATGTTGCCCTAACCAAATGTGAAAACTGCTGCAAAAACATGATTTGAACAATCTCCTTAGGCCATGTTCACATAGCTTATTTTGGGACGGATTTCAGTCCGTATTGTGCGCCGTACTGCCGTCATTACGGTAATCCACAGTTCTCATAGAGAACTATGGATTCTGTCTCCTCTCCCTGCTCGCGAAATACGGCGAGCGGGGAGAAATAGACATGTTCATTATCCCAGCGGGATACGCACCGTGGATAACGAAAGTCTATGGGGCTGGCGAGCAGTCGCCCCTGCCTCCGTACACACGCCGTAATTGCGGGCAAAATCCGTCCCGCAATTACGGCATCAATCAGCCGTGTGAACATGGCCTTACAGTAACCGGATGTCGATTGATTCAGCAAAGTATGGTGGGTGTTTGATACAGTTGTTCGAGTATCATTTCTGCTGCAGGAGTTATTTCTTGAAGAAAGCCCTCAAATCACTGCATGAAAAAGCCCTTGTAATAAAAACATTTCATTTACTAACAAACCACAATAAAACATCATAGACAGACCCACACCATAATACAACATACAAAAACCATTGTAGAGCAAAAGAAAATTGCAGTTGATATAGATCTCAAATCTCTTTATAGCCAGTTATACAGTCGAGAACACTACACAAACAAGTGTAATATAATTGTGACAACAGATACATACTTTACAAATCAGTATGTATACACTATTATGTAAAAAAATTCTAAGGGTATGTTCACACAGTGTATTGGGGCACCTCCAGTATGCGCCCGATACGCCGGATGATTTGGAAGCATGCGCTGATCAGCCCCCGGCCGGCCCCACTGACATGCGTAAGCGCCGCGAACAATTGACATGTCACTTCTCCCCGGGGCGTACGATACGATCGTATTGTACGCCCGGGGAGAGGACGCGTATTTCATAGCTCTCTATGAGAGCTATGAATTACCGTAATTGTGGTGCGCCGCATATAAAGCGCAAATACGCCGTGTGAACATACCCTAAGTGTGCTGCTTCTTTAAATCTGAGATGAGACCGAGAATAATTAATTGAACTCATCCATCTGATCAAAGAGTCACCACAATTGAAAAATTGTCATCTAACAGTGAGTGAACGTGCTGATCTCTAGAATATGTATCTGTTCATGCGTTACTAATACGTTATTATACTTATTTGTATGGTATTCTTGGATTTTGATGAGGTGTATGGATGGCTATAAAGAGATTTGATATATAGATACACATCTCAACTGCGATTTTCTATTATGCTCCACAATGGTATTTGTACATCGCATTATTGATTGGGGCTGTCTAACGTTTTATTGTGATTGCTAGTAAAAGTTATGTTTTTAGTCTGGGGGCTTATTTCATGCAGGGATTTGCAGTTTCATACCCTCGAGGCTTAATGATTTTTGTGACAAGTGCCCTCAGCAGCCAATCTTTAACACGTCAAAAAACTGTGGAAGCAACGATAGCTAGATTCCTGGCTTTCTGCTTAAGGTGGCTATCCCGGTTACAAAAAAAAAAAAAAAAAAATACATATAAATATATATATATATATAAATATATATATATAATATATATATATTATATATATATTTTTTTTTTTTTTTTTTTTTTTTTTTAAATTTTTTTTTTTTTTTTATTTTATTTATACATACACAGGACTCAGTGGGGGGAAAAAAAGTATTTAGTCAACCACCAATTGTGCAATTTCTCCCACTTAAAAAGATGAGAGGCTGTAATTGACATCATAGGTTGACCAACTGAGAGAAATGAGAAAACAAATCCAGAAAATCACATTGTCTAATTTGGAAGAATTTTATTTGCTAATTATGGTGGAAAATAAGTATTTGGTCAATAACAAAAGTTCATCTCAATACTTTGTTATATATCCTTTGTTGGCAATGACAGAGGTCAACATTTTCTGTAAGTCTTCACAAGGTTGGCGCACACTGTTGCTGGTATGTTGGCCCATTCCTCCATGCAGATCTCCTATATAGCAGTGATGTTTCGGGGCTGTCACTGGACAACATGGACTTTCAACTCCCTCCAAAGGTTTTCTATGGGGTTGAGATCTGGAGACTGGCTAAGCCACTCTAGGACCTTGAAATGCTTCTTACGAAGCCACTCCTTCATTGGCCTGGCGGTGTGCTTGTGATCATTGTCATGCTGAGACCCAGCCAGGTTTCATCTTCAATGTCCTTGCTGATTGAAGGAGGTTTGCACTCAAAATCTCACGATACATGGCCCCATTCATTCTTTCATGTACACGGATCAGCCGTCCTGGTCCCTTTGCAGAGAAACAGCCCCAATACATGATGTTGCCACCCTCAGAAAGAATGATCCAGCGAGTCCCGATCTCCACAATAAAACTTAATGACTTTTATTCAAGCATGTGAAAACACGCACCTCCACAGTGGAGGTGTGTGTTTTTACATGCTTGAATAAAAGTCATTACGTTTTATTGTGGAGATCGGGACTCGCTGGATCGCTCTGAGGATTTTCTATGCTGCGTCTTGCTTCGGACGGGATCCGTGCGGACCTTTTCTACCGTTGCTGGATGTTTGTGGGTGAGCTGATGTCTTCTTTGCTTTATACATGATGCTGCCACCCCCATGCTTCACAGCAACTCAGCATTCAATCTCCTCCAAACATGACGAGTTGTGTTTCTACCAAACAGTTCTACTTTGGTTTTATCTGACCATATGACATACTCCCAATACTCTTCTGGATCATCCAAATGCTCTCTAGAAAACGTCAGACAGGACCGGACATGTACTGGCTTAAGGAGGGGGACACGTCTGGCACTGCAGGATCCGAGTCCCTGGTGGCGTAGTGTGTTACTGATGGTAGCCTTTGTTACATTGGTCCCAGCTCTCTGCAGGTCATTAACTAGGTCCCCCCGTGTGGTTCTGGGATTATTTTCTCACCGTTCTTGTGATCATTTTGACCCCACGGGGTGAGATGTTCTATGGAGCCCCAGATGGCGGGAGATTATCAGTGGTCTTGTATGTCTTCCATTTTCTAATTATTGCTCCCACAATTGATTCCTTCACACCAAGCTGCTTGCCTATTGCAGATTCAGTCTTCCCAGCCTGGTGCAGGGCTGCAATTTTGTTTCTGGTGTCCTTCGACAGCTCTTTGGTCTTCACCATAGTGGAGTTTGGAGTGTGACTGTTTGAGGTTGTGGACGAGTATCTTTTATACTGATAATTTCAAGCAGATGCCATTACTACAGGTAATGAGTGGAGGACAGAGGAGCCTCTTAAAGAAGTTACAAGTCTATGACAGCCAGAAATCTTGCTTGTTTGTAGGTGACCAAATACTTATTTTCCACCATAATTTGTAAATAAATTCTTTCCAAATCAGACAATGTGATTTTCAGGATTTGTTTTCTCATTTTGTCTCCGATAGTTGAGGTCGACCTATGATATCAATTACAGGCCTCTCTCACTTTTATAAGTGGGAGAACTTGCACAACACAATTGGTGGCTGACTAAATACTTTTTCCCCCCACAATGCATGTATGTATATATATATATATATATATATATATATTTTTCTTTTTTTTTTTTCCCTTCTTTAATTTGCAGACTGTATTTACAGAAGCTGCTTTTCTCTCTCCCAGCTTTAGGCTTCTATTTCTTTCCCACAGCCTGCACAAGTCTACAGAAGTGACTGACACTTCAGCTCTGCTGGCTCCTATGCCTAGCTGTGTCTGTTAGAGGAACACTGACTGGTGAAGAAGGAGTTATGGGAGGAGGAAAAAAAAAAAAAAAAAAAAAAAAACACAATGAAAGCAGGATGTCTAGCAAAAAATATAAGCTAGCAGAACTTTGTCTTAAGCTGCAGGGAACAAGGTGATTCAGTCACATTTTTAATTTGTGCAATTAAATACAAAGAGAAGTGTCACTCTACTACCCTGAGAGCATGGTACAAGGCTCCTGAGCTCTCTCTTTAGTGAGACAACCCTTTTAAAGTTCGCTACATTGATTTATCTTTCCTCAGTCCTGTTTTCTTGGTTTCATTTTGAATTCAGGGGCGTTTACTGGCTTCCACTAGGCTGCAGTAGAAACCAGGTCTGTAGCGACCAGCGCTGGCAGCCTATCAGGAGAGATCTAACAGGTCTGTAGCTATAGCGACCTGAGGAGCTGATGCAGCCCATACAAGAGGGGATATCTAGGAATAGGTAAGACACTGTTAATGGACACATATTGCAAAGAGACTTGTTTTTGCAAGATCTTAAACATAAAAAGCGGTGATCCTTGTAGTGACACAACCCCTTTAAAGAATTAACGCTTCTCACAGTAAGCTCCTGGCCTGCTGATAAGACGCTGCAAGAGAGACCTGACCAGCCTGGCTACTGCCAGAGAGTTGGTTAGTAACCTAGGAAACCATCTTTTAGAAAGCAGGATGGATAACCTGCTGCATCTTAGAAATGAAGCAAAATCAGAACAGAAATGTATATGATAATAAAGTTTCTTTGCATACATGTCTCAAGCTGATCAATAATACCATTTTATTGAGGGTCTGACAAGCATGACAACGATGTGGTGTTCTGATTTTACCAGTAGCCATGTCTGGTACTGAGCGCCATCCAGCGCAACAGAACAGTGACTGGCAAGGAATGAAGGGGAAACAGAAAAATAAAAAAGGTACACACCTCAGTCAGGTGCACATGTGAGCAGCTGTTTACTGCATGAAACGTGCACCTGCCCAAAGTGATTTGAAGCCAGTAGCCCTACACGGACGACTCAAAATAAGCCGTAAAAAAAAAAAAAAAAAAAAAAAAAAGTGCCTACAAAGAGGAGCCAAGAACTGTCACTTCTGCATTTCCATTATCTCTTGTACTGAGCCACCGTCACTGAAGTGAATCCAGTTGCAGAAATGCACAAGACTGAAGCGTTCAGCAGCCTGTCCAGGTGTCAATGAGGTGTTACTGTGGCCTCCGATGCCTGAGCTTACCTACCATTAATGAGCTCCAGAGCTTCATCTTTGGTGCGTGTAATCCTCTCCTGCCTCCATGATGAAGGACGTCTGGACTGGCTATGCTTCACCAGCAGGTGAGAACATCGTACCTTTGCCGGTTCACCTTGCCCATTTTTCCCGCTTGCACTGGGCCGCTCCCACTGGCTGGCGTTGGTCATGTGGTTGAAATAATATACACGGCCTGAAATACAACAAAGCAAACAACATCTCTTAATATTTAAGTAACGGAAGAGTGAAGAAATCAGGCGATACCTTTTTCAGGCTAACTGAGTATATTTGCTGGTGAGCTTTCGAGAGAACTAGCTCCCTTCTTCAGACAAGATATTATACAAGAAATTGAAAATTCACAGACTATTAATACACAAAAGACATGGACCTTCAAAGGGTCCTAGAATTCTTAAAAATAACAACTTGCAATATAATCAGAGAAGTCATTTACAACAGGTCAAGACATCACCTATCTGGAAACTTGTGAGGCATGACGGAGGGGTCAGTAAATCTGCGTCTTATCTCGCAGCCATCAGATGTAATTTGTGGCCCTCACATTTCAACATAGTTTACGACATAAAATGCATGAATATTTAGCCCATTTTGCAGAGTCTGAAATTTTTGCATTAATTTAAATTCCCACTCCTTTCTCTCCCTCTGCGTCTTAAAGTGTCCCATTAAAATCATAAATTTTCAGATCTTCAATACAATGGTCATCTCTGTAGAAGTGTTGTGCCACTGGAAGATCAGTTCTGCTGTTATTAATAGTGAATCTGTGGGAGTTCATGCGCTAGCTGAGTCTCTGCCCTGTTTCCCCCACATAGAGGCCTGTAAGACGCAGATTTACTGACCCCTCCGTCATGCCTCACAAGTTTCCAGATAGTTGATGTCTTGACTTGTTGTAAATGACTTCTCTGCTTATATGCAATTTGTTATTTTTAAGAATTCTAGGACCCTTGAAGGTCCATGTCTTGTGTATAAAAAAATCTGTGAATTTTTAATTTTTTTAAAATTTTA
>JAODAL010022917.1:0-63735 GCA_025379985.1 Phyllomedusa bahiana | reverse complement strand
TCGGTTTTAGTTTTCCGAATCGCAACACTTAGGCCTTCCCTTCTGCCCTAATTTCCCCGCAATGGCCCCAATCACTGGCGAGAGCGGGGAAACCCTTTAACACCGCATCTATGGGGGCACTTCGGGTTTCGACATAAATGAGGCGCAGCTTTCACTAAAAATAACGTGAAAATGGGCCCTCCGGTGCGCCGATCTTCATACATGTCGCCCTAAATGTTTTAAATATATTTTAATATAACATTCTCTGCAGAGGCTTGAGGAAGAAAGGCATGTCCCCACTGCACGGATTTTCCGCCAGGAGGTTTTTTAGACCACCGGAAGGTCCGAAAAAGATTGCAAATGTTCATTCTTCCGCCCGGTTTTTGGGTGGAACAAGAACAGGTCAATGCGAAGGGGGGAGGGCTTGAATACGCAAACCGCGGAGAAAAGATGTCCCCCTGCGGCTGTGTATACGGCCCCAAAACAGAGCACATACTGTATTTGTTCTGTGCCATGTAAACGACCCCGAAGGCTGTTTGCTTTCGAAATGTCCCTGGCTAATGCTGCAGAGTACAGGAGGATGACAGCTCTATAACATTGTATCAAAAGTGAATATATTTCAATGACGTGCAGCACAATATAGCAAATGCTATATTGATTGTAAAACCATACACTTGGAAAAATGGATTAAAATTGTTGGATACTATTGAAAATAATTATAAAAAAAGTTGGAAAAATCCTTTTTTCTTATATTCACTTTTATATAGTTTTCACTTGGCATATCACTTGGCACAAACACTATCTATGCATGTTTGGCACTTTTTAGATATTATAAATAAATGATTATGTTTTACTCACTCTTTTCTCGCAGGTTCTATCCATCTATTTGTTTGGCGTACCATGTGCGGATATATATTAATGTTTTAATAATGTTTCTATATCTATGTCGTCCTTTAGGTTTATTACGCATGCGTGAGGTTTTCACGCATGCGTAGTATGTCATTATGGTTGTTTGGTCTTCATTTTTTCTTTGGGTGTTTTGTGCGCATGCGCGCCTCTTTCACACATGCGCTTTGCTGATTTTTGCTTCTATTATCTCCATTTTGCTGTTTGGGTGCCCTTCTCTTCTCTGCGCCAGCGTGGCTTTTCCCCGCATGCACGGCGCATCTGTTCCGGTTTCTGGTTCACCATCTATGCTGGTGCTTGTTTTTCATGGTAAACATGTTTTTTATTATATGACTGGTGCATTCTAGTAAGTGTGTTTTTTTTTGGTCTATATAAATACCAGGTGATTATTGTGTCATTTATTCCTGGCCGAAGAGCACTGTGAAACGCGCGTTGGGGCGCATGACCCTCTCCTCTCCATCTATCCAAGTTTGGTTGTTTATGCTTCAATTACGTCTTCCATATTAAGGTCAGGCCATGTTGCCTTTATCATTATTTGTATTTACTTTGCTGCATTATACGATTTGTATTTATATACCCACCTGGATACTGGATTTCTATATTGTGGATGGTTTAGGTTATAGGTCATGTTTCTGTGTAGTTCCATTGCCCACTTTTTAAATTCCAATTTTTATATTTTTCATGATATTCTAATAAAGTATATACTTTCATAATTATCTGGGTCTGAGAATCCTTCTGTAATTGGTGTTGTGTTTCACTGTAGGTTTCTCTAGTTGATGTGTTTATTGCCCTATTAACTTTGTAGGTGTTTGATTTAAAAAAAAAAAAAAAAAAAGGCTTTGAGTGATTGATTGGATATAGTTCAATGAAGCCCTAGGTGTAATAAAGGTTGTATAACACGTCGTTGTCCACTCTTTCTCTTAGTAACTCGATCTTACCCATATTTGTTCAGGAATTTTCTGATGTGTCCTCTGAAGCAGGCAGTAAATTACCTCCCAAGCTTATTTTACCTAAAGGTGTTATGGTCTTAGCGGTTTGCTCCCAGCTTGCCAAAAAGATTAGACAGCTTCAGCATTTAGCTGCACCTGCTGATCCTTCTGTACCACTGCAGTTTAGACTCCGGTTGTGCTACGAACTGCACGATTCTGTTCATATGGTCATCCAGAGATTGCGGGAACAAAAATACTTGTTCACTTTTACTGGTGGCTATCCATGCTCTGTAATATTACTGCTTATGCTTCTGCCTGTGAGACTTGTAGTCGGGTCAATGTCCCTCCTGCCTGTCCTATTCCTCGTTTTGGTTCTCTCTCCTCTTCCGTTTCTGATAACCATAGTAGAGGTTGAATTATAGAAACTACGCACAGTCTGGAACCAGGTTCAGACAAAACTGATGAGATTCCAGTTGATTCAAACCAAGAATGCTGATAAAATACGCGCCACTGGTATGGCTTTCACAGTAGGGAACAAAAAGTTTGGCTCGCTGCCAAAAATGTTATTGACTCCTTGACGTTAGGGTCCTGTGGCCCCTACGAGAAAGGGGGGTAGTCAGAAGTGTGCTACCGACCATTGTTGGTTGTTTTATAGAAACTTCTATAGGAAATTTTATGCTAGATTCCTGTGTAATATAGAACAAAGTTTTTCTCCAAAACTGGAGATTTTAAAGTCAGAGCACAGATATTCTATTGAGGTCTATAGGGATAATTTACCGTCAGATATTTTCCTATTTCTAAATACTGAATCCACTTAAAGGGGTTTTGTCATAAAGTAAAATTGACGTTGGAAGTTTGTACAATTAAATAATAAACATTTTCACCTTTCATCATTATTAAAAATTCTGCAACGTTTTTGTCTTAGCTGCTCCTTTAGTAATCCATTGTTTACAGCTCATCTCTACAGGATACCACCAGGGCTGAGAGATCCTCAGTCCTGGTCGCACATGCTCAAACATCACTTCTCCTCTCAGGCAGCTACTGAGCGTTCAAACCCCGGGGGCTGTCACTCTACTCCCGTCCTCTGTACTCCTTAGTAATTAGTCAAACAGTGCAAATAAATTAAAAAAGAAACCTCAATCAGGTATGTGCATTGATAAAGAGTAAAAAAAATCCACAGGTTTGGTTCTTGCAGGGATTTGAACTGAGGACCCTTGTGCCTGGAGGCAAAAACATTACCTCTGAGCTACATTGTAGCTCCTCACAGCTCTATACATAAACAGACCTTTCTTTGACTATAGAGAGGTGATGTCTTCCTGCTGGGTCACATTATAGGCAATTCAAACAAATCACACACGCCCCCTTCTGAGCACACAGAGCTGAAGAGCTGGAGGCAGGAGGTATGAAATGAGATCGTGGCAAAACCCCTTTAAAAAATCACTGTCGTGCAAACATAGCCTAAGAGCAGAAAGAGAGGGTCAGTAACAAGGGAAGCTTGTGTGCAAAAGCAGATAATAAGATTTACTCCTAACTCTGAAGAGATGCAAAATCAGAAAAGCAATTTATTTGATAATAATCTTTATTTAAAGGGGTTGTCTCACTCCATTGATTCATCTTACCTCGGTCCTGTTTTCTTGGTTTCACTTTGAATTTAGAGGCGTGTTTACTGCCTTCCACTAGGCTGCAGTAGAAGCCAGGTCTGTAGCTACAGCAACCATTGCTGACAGCCTATCAGCATAGAGCAAACAGATCTGTAGCTATAGTGACCTGAGGAGCTGATGCAGCCTATACAAGAGGGGATATCTAGGGATAGGTTGGACAATGTTAATGGACATATATTGCAAAGTGACTTGTTTTTGCAAGATCTTTAACATAAAAAGCAATCCTTGTAGTGAGACATTCCCCTTTAGGTTATATGTTTAGAGCTAATCAATGAAACAGGAATACCCCTTTAATTATAGGGGTTGTTATAAGAACAACTTTCAATTGTTATATGAGTTATATATGAGCGAGTTATGATCAAAACAAAGGTTTTTTTTATGGCAGGCAAATGTGGTGCAGTTCAAAAATTTTATTCCTGCAGTACCCCATAGACTGCAGTAACTAATTTGTCATTTTTGATGATAATCATTATAACCATTTGCATAGATGCAACATTTGAAAATGAGTGTGGTTTATCAGGGTGTGGCTTGTTAAGAGGTGTAGTTTTTTGGGGTGTGGCTTGCCTCTGACAGAGGCTTTTAAACATGCATATTTATCCATATATCCTCTGTACGTTGTCCTCCACAAAAAGGACCTTACAGTGAGCACTTTCCTTATTTGATACCAGGTACTATACCATATGTCTCGTGTATGTAACCAGTTGAGCTGTTTTATTGTCACATGCATGTCAGCCTCTTTTGTCAGGTTTCATCGTTAACCCTCCCTACCTGTGTGTTGGTGATTGCATTCACTCCACAGAGACCTCATTGTAGCCAGACAAGCTGTTTCATTGCCATATGCCTGTCAGCCTCTTTTGTCTGGTTTCATCGTTAATCCTTCCCTAGCTGAGTGCTGGAGGCTGTGTTCACCCCACAGAATTCTTGTATTTATAGATACCCCTTGTCTCAGTCTTGGGTTTATATTCTTTACCATATGCCATTTCTTACATACTAAGTCGGCTGATGAGAATGAGTAAGATTTGAAACATTTTAGGACTACTGATTGCATCTAAGGCATCATAGGGGCAAGGTTAGTCAGGGACAGGTTCTCAATGTAGTCACTCTTCTTGGGGCGGGTGCTCCATATAGTAACCATTTAGGATAACCTTCACGGGGTTATACAGGGAAAGACCCACCCTACTTTACATCTTCTGGAGACTGCACAGTCCAGGATTCGGGTAATATCGACCCTTTTTTTTTTCTTCTAATTTTTGTGTAGTGCTTTGTGACAATTTTGTTATCCGCACTATAATCAGATTTTGGTTCTTGAGATTTTTTGTGCACCTTTGCAATTGGTGAACTATATTCACTTGGTCGAACAATTGTCTGTTGTGCATATTTAATGCTTGCAATATTCTACATATGTATTGTATTGGTGATTTATTTTACAGAAATTAAAAGTTACGTTTTGAGATTTATCCTCCACTTTCTATATCTGAGATCTTAGACTATGTCTACACAGCAATGTTAAAATGCCATCCAAAATACGACATTTTAACAATGCTAGACCACAGTTTTTGCCGCAGATTTGTGCTAAAAGCCGTAAATGTTTTTCAGAATTGCCTTCGGCCCCTTACATTGAGTGTATGGGAATCTGATGGCAAACTGGCAGAATATGCAACATGTTTTAAATTCCGCCAGAACCCATCAGACTTCAAAAACAATCGTAAAATATCAGTGGTGTGTAGTCTATGCAGCACTGTGTACCGTCGGATTTTCAGTGGATTCTAAATACTGAATCAGCAGAAAATCCGACGAGAATACTGTGCTGCGTAGACATAGCCTTACAGTGAAACAGTATAGAGGGAGGGGATTGCCCAACATGGACCTCAAACCCTCAGGCCTTTTGCTTTTTGCCTCTTTCAAGGAAATATATATGCATTTTTTTTTTTTTTTAAATTGTTTTTATTTAAACTGCACACAAGAATTAACATTAAAAAATGTTTCATATCACCATAAAACAGTAAAGTGTAGGTCAATAATACAATTTAGTCATGTCCTGAGAAAACACAATATCACCCTAAATGGATGTTTAGTTCTTATGGCAGACATTTTGTTTTTTTCAATCCTCCCCCTAACTCGCTCCCCGCACAGTCCTAGAAACCCCTTTTCTAAAAGCAGTGGGTACTGATTTCCACAATAGAGAGAGGTTTCAGTGTTCTGTGCTGCGGAGCCAAGAGGGCCTCCCAAACCCCCTTCCACACCCAGCGTCCCCCGTCCGGATCTCCCCCAACCCCTCATAGTTGTTTCATATATGCATTTTTAAAGAAACTCCAGGTCTGTCATACACAGGGCCCCATTGGGCCCATCCACTGTGGGCCAGACTAAGCCTGCTCATCCCCTTCATTAGTTTACCAGGCATAGTGCCACACATTGGGTTGTGACTGTGTTTGCCACGGCCACATTTAAGTGAATGGACTAAGTATAATTAACAGTCACTAATAAGTATACTGATTAAAAAATGATAGAGGACTCGGCACCGGAAACAGCGCTTTAAACTCTCTTCAATCACCTGATTGTCAGGGGTCTCACTGACTTGATATTGATGGCCTATTCTAAGGATATCATATTTTAATCCCAGAAAACCCTTTGAAAGTCTAACAAAAAAGCTGACAAAATACTGTTTCTATTTTATAAGTTACTGAATTTATACCAAAAACAGGCTTATAAAATACCATCAGTGAAATATACAGATTGCTTTATGTACTGACTCACATCCTATTGTCTGTCACCAGCATCTGCTAACAACTCACTAATGTCAACTTGACATTGTTTTTGCTGAATAACATGACATGAAAGCCTTATTTCCCTGCCTAAAAATGTCTCAATTTCTGGAAAAATAAAGCTGAAAAGGTCAAGAGTTATTAATTTTTCCCTGTGTTTCGCTATCTAATCGCAATTCTGAAATAGCAAGCTGTCATCACAAAAGGCACTATTATAGTGCATGGTAGCAAAATGTCTTGCTATGATTAATGACTCTGGAATGCTACGTAAGATTGGTAATTTAGAAGTAATCATTTAGCTCTTACAGTAGAATTATTATTTTACCAAGGCGGATTAATATAGTTTTGTTTTGTTGGAATGGTTCCAATGATCTTGTAGATGTTTTGTTTAGTTTTCTAAGGCCTTACGATTTTAATCCCTTATGGAAATTTGATGCACATTTATGTCATGAGTAGTGTTGCTCAAATTAGGCCATGTTCAATTAGACATACTTTTGAAAAAATTCAGATTTGGGACATCGATAAGTGTAAATTGGAGTTGGGATTAGGTTTGTTCAAGAGGTTTTAGGGGGTTAACTGACCAATCTGGCAGCATTCCACTCCCGTTGAGGCCTAACTTTCAGTCCGACATCCCGTCCGATGTCACTTCCTGTTACCATAACAATTGTTATATGATGAAGTCAAGAGCAGCTACCTTAAACATGATGTCGAACATCACTTACAGTTACTATAGCATTGTGTCTATGGTGAAGTAACTGTAAGTGACATTGTAGATATTAGATAGGAAGTTAGGCTGCTATGTGAGCATTGTGTCGCTGGACAGGTTAGCCTCCTTGAACAACTCTAACCCTAACTTAGACTTTCTAACTATAGTTAGTTACTTTCAGTTAAGTGCTCAAATTTCGATGACCTTAACTCGAATACAGAGTGCAACACTAGTCATGAGAGATATATACTTTCTTTAATGTGTGCACACAGGGACAGCTGACTACGCTCATCTCACATGATCTGCAACAGATGGTCTGTTGTAGAGCTCTCCTCATATACCTGTACCTGGCTTAACTTGTCTTGTGGCGGAGAGATAGGCCTCAGCTACTCCCTGTAAATAATTATATAGGCCCCTGTAGGTTTATAGCCCAAGCTTGAGAAAGGGGGCTTGCCTTCCCCGAAACGTCGCGTCACAGGCAAGAGACGTAACAGTCAGCTGTAGGCCGAGCAGTTGTGTTGAATCCAGCCCACACGAACACACGTGAGAAGTCGGCGTCTATGCCGGAGAGCTGGAGACTATAACAGACTGTGGATTACAGGTCGTTATCTTTAACATTTTCGTTAAATCGTTGCTAAAAAGCACTTGATATGTTGCACGGATCATGTTAATTGAATATTTATTAAAGAAGAAGTGATTATTGTAAGGAGAAATGACTATTGTTTGTTGCGGCATTACCTTTGAAATTATATGAAACATATGGCAGGTGGGGTCCTGCTTATGCCACTCCGACCTGTATCTAAATAGTGCCGGGACTTTCTTTGTTTGTGACGATACATATATAGACCCACTGTACTTATTTGCCCACCTGTAGGTAGGTATAAACCCATGCATGTAGTTAGACCCACTGTAGATAAATATATAGGCCCATGCTGGTAGGTAGGCCCTTGGTATGTAGGTATATAGACCCCCTGTAGGTAGGTATAGACCCTTGTCGGTAGTTACAGACCCCCTGTAGGTAGGTTTGTAGAGACCCTGTAGGTAGATACATAGAACCCCTGTAGGTAGATATATGGCCCCTCTAGGTAATTAAACAAGCCCCTGTAGGTAGATAGACCCCCTGTAGGTATATATGACCCATGAAGGTATAAATACACCCTTTAGGTAGGTGTATAGGACTTCCGTTACTAAGAAAATTTAAACACAGATACTAAACTCTCCCATTTTCCCCCCTTATCAGCTCGTGCCAAGAATTTGTGTGTGGCATGGGTACTTGTCTTCATCATGCTATCTTTTTTGAGATGCTGCTTTGCCTGTGACCCACTGTAATTGATGTCTATAGTTTTCAACTGTATGCAAACCCTTCAGTGGGCCAGTCAGATGCTGAGTCAATGGGTAAAATTTCAAACATGTATTTCAATAATTTAAATGGAAAGTATAAAAAAAGGAGGTATGTGTATACACAAAAAACTTAAAAAGGTTGTCTTACTACAAGAATTGCTTTTTATGTTAAAGATCTTGCAAACACAAGTCACTTTGCAACATATGTCCATTAACAGTGTCCTACCTATTCTAAGATATCCCCTCTTGTATGGGCTGCATCAGCTCCTTAGGTCGCTATAGCTACAGACCTGTTTGATATATCCTGATAGGCTGCCGGCACTGATTGCTATAGCTACAGACCTGGCTTCTACTGCAGCCTAGTAGAAGCCAGTAAACACAACCCTGACTTCAAAATGAAACCAAGAAAACAGGACTGAGGTAAGATGAATCAATTTAGTGAGACAACCCCTTTAAGTATTTTGAGTGGAATATCGCTCTTAGTTGTAGCTACCATGTGTATTACCAACATGAACACTTAAAAACAAGTGTGTACAAATGAAGAAAAACAATCACATGTCAATGTGGCAAGAAATGAGTAAATCATTAACTGGAATACTTATAAAGGTAAAGTACATACTGGATGATAATAAAAAAGTATATAATCAGGTGAAAAAGACAGATGCATGTACCACACCTTCTAAGGCAATGATGTATAAACTAATTAAGGTGTTCCCAAACAATACATATTCACTCAAAAAGACCAACCAAAATGATTTTCATCTTAAAAAATGTACATCTGGTAAAACTAGCACGATGGTAATAAATGTAGAATAGAAAGGTGTAAAAGGCAAACATAAGCAGAATAATAATGCGGCACATTTCAGTACGTTAGTACACATGTGAAAAACATGCATCTACACATCTGTACATAACTATTAGTTGCTTTTTTAAAAGTATATAATTACGACCTCCAGAGGATAAATTTTATACGTATGAGAACAAGTTAAAATACGTAACTGAACATCATGTGGCACATGCATTAAATACGGTATTAAAAAATCTATATTCTAAATAAAATGTTAGTGTTTAAACACCTCTTAATACCAAGAGTCAAGGCAGGATGTCACAATCAAAACAAGCTTGGCACACGCACAGATAGACCTGGTGATGATATGTGGGGTTTTATTCAGTCACTATGTGGTGGTGATATGTGGTCATGGTATGGCGGTATTTGGTCTTAATGGAATTATTGGTAATATTGGCCTTAGGATTCTGGTTTTGCATAGTGGTGTTATTCTGTAAATGTATGACCAATATTTCGTGTTTTTATGCTTGGAACTTTGTGTTATTTTTTTTTATATTTTTATTTATATAAAATGTAAATACAGTATAATTGGGGAGGGGGACATATATCTTTAGACTTTTTATGTTTACCACCTGATGTCCTGCTGCAGTTAGGTGAGGGAGATTCAGAAGCCCCAGCGCCCCAACTTGATTACGGGTTAGTCTGATGATGTTATCACACCAGTCTGTATAAGCTGAAACGAGACTAGGTGTGGGCACCACACAGATTGCAGAGGCAGAGAGGCAAAACACAGTTGCTTTGGGGAGAGCCTCTAGAATCAACTCCTCTGGTGGGTCCTACGCACCCAAGTCCGAAGTTGGATCACACTTTCTGCAATTTATATATTTTCTGAAAGTTTTAGAGGACTGCTACAGAGTTCTAACAAAAGATTCTGCAGAATAGGGAGAGCATATATTTACTAAAACACACATCCGGAGACCTGACAGATCTCTCTCATTTTTAAAATGTTATTTAATAAAATATCCTGCAGTTTTACCCCAGCTGTTTGATGATAGGAATCTATGTAGGTCAATGTGCTTGGACACACAGGAAGCAGCTCTGTGTTAAGCCCAGGAAGTCATGTGACCAAGTGGGTTTGGCTTTTTTCAGGGCAGTCTTTGAAGCCATTCCCCTTTTATCCTGCCACCCAGGTTTTTTCAATATGAGGGAAGAAACAGGAGAAGTGTGGTGAGAATGAGGTTAAAGGGAGGAAGATGGACAAAGCATAGCACAGAATCCTAGGGCTTGTAGGAAAACAACGTTCAAACAGGAAATGCTGCTGTTTAGCTGCAAAGAACAGAAGCTACATTCAGCACAGTGAGGGAAAGGTGCAAATGTGGATGCCACTATAAAAATTGGCAAAAAATGATAAATCATTGGATTACATCTACTTTTGATTTATTGATTGTAGCTAAATATTTTCTGCAATGAAACGCGTAGAGCTCCTGAATAAATCCATGTATTACTGCTGATCTACTATAGAATGTTTAGGATATGAACATCAGGTGGGAATGTAAATGAGCTGCATTTAAATGTCATAACATTTGGAATAAAGTCACAGAAGCAGATGTTTCCTTTCACTAAATAGCTATGTGCTACAGGAATATCTGAATATTTATACTGCATTTTGGAATATGACTCCTGGAAATCATAAACACTTGAAAACAACTATGACTTTTCTTTTTATGCCAAGTTCTGAAAGTACTAATTACATGTAAGAATTACTGTGACCCTGTGAGCCTTTCAGAAGGAAATTTTTATGCAAAATACATTCTTAACCAAGGCTGTAAATACATTCGAGATGGCCAAGATTTAGCAAATTTACCTTAAAATGAAGCTCTAGTTTGGAGCCAAGAGTCTGTAAATGAAACTCGAAAAGGAACTATGGCACATTTGCATTAGGGCTTATATATTTTAGCTTTCAGCTCATACACAGCCATATGTTCCAGCTCCTGGCTTCCAATCTGAAACTGGACACCCCCATCTGCCTTTTATATTATTGACGTCTTAAGTGCCTGGGTGTGAATGTTATTTCTGTACCCCCTATAGCTATACCCATGTAATCATAGCAGATGGGTGTCCTATGGCTTTGTGCAAGGGTTGAATATTTTATGGCAAGGATATCAGATCCTGTGGAATCAGGGAAGCTTTTTGTCATAGCTTGCTTTGATAGAGAGTTTCCTGATATCACATGACATCAACCAGTCTTATTATTTGTAGTGTTGAGCGATTATTATCGACAAAGTTGAAATCGGCACGGTTTTTATATTGATCAGATTTTTTAGATCACGCGATAATTTAGGTTAAAATCTGTGCATAATCTATTAATATCGCGCCATTTTCAACGCTTCCTGTCATTTTGGCAGCCAGCAAATCAGCTTAGAGAATAGAGCAGGTTGAGCTGTGTGTGCGACGTCATGACTGGGATGTGTATGGTTGCGATTGGCTGGAAAAATCACATGACCTCGTTTTACATAGAACAGCCCTTCCTGTTCATGATCAGTGTGTGTCAGCGTCTCTTAGGAGTAGGACGTGCGCTCTGCCTCTGTCCAAACAGCTCAGCAAACAGCTCAGCGAAATTGTTCTATTTTTTTCACAGAGACAGCTATACTTTCAGCTGTGAACATTAGAACTTAGGTAGATTAGAGATTGGCAGATTTTAGGAAGTTAGGCTGAGAATTGTAAAGGAGCATCTAGCCCTGTAAAGTCACAGAGGGGAATGGGGGGGGGGGGGGGGAGGGGCCGCGAGTGAACACAGACAAGCTCTTTAAAGGATAGTGGATATAATGCAGCTTAGACTTAGTTTAGACATTGCATTGCAATGGCTTTTTATTAACAGTTTTCTGTTGAAATATTACTTGTATGTTGGGCAGCCTGAACTAATATTAGGATACAGATCTTTTCCAGTAATTGCAGGTTATTTGTTAGGTGCAAAACTCCACTTTTATTATCCGTAACATTTCAATAGTGTTTTCCTTTTGCCGAGTCAGCTTAGTTGATAAGCACTTGCCTCAAATTCAATACAGCAATTTTGTCTCACCGCAGGTTTATTTTTAGGTCAAAAAATACCGTTTATTATCGTACATTCAGATGGGTTTTTTCACTTTTCCAGTCCGCTTTGTTGATAGAGGCACCATGCACAAAAATTTCAATACAGCAATGATGTCGTCACCGCAGCTGAATTTTTAGTTGCAAAAAATACCGTTTATTATCCGCACACATTTCAGATACGAGTTTTTTCACTTTTGGGCAGGCCAGCTTTGTTGATAGAGGCACCTTGCACATACATTTCAATATAGCAATTTTGTCATCACCGCAGGTGTATTTTTAGGTGCAAAAAATACCGTTTATTATACTTAAAAATTTCAGATACGTGTTTTTTCACTTTTCCACCACTTGTTGATAGAGGCACCTTGCACTTAAATTTCAATACAGCAATTTTGTGTACCGCATGTATTTTAGGTGCAAAAATACCGTTTATTATCCTATAATTCAGATCGTTTTTTTCACTTTTGGGCAGGCCAGCTTTAGTTGATAGAGGCACCTTGCACTTACAATTTCAATATCAGCAAATTTTGTCGTCACCGCAGGGTATTTTTAGGTGCAAAAAATACAGTTTATTATCCGTATACATTTCAGATATGGTTGTTTATTTTGGCAGGCACTTTGTTGATAAGACCTCATACATTTCATACAGCAATTTTGTTGGTGATTTTTAGTAAAAAATACGTTTATTATCGTATACATTTCGATACGTGTTTTTTCACTTTTGGGCAGGCCAGCTGTTGATAGAGCACTTGACTAAATTTCATATCAATTTGTCGTCACCGAGGGTTTTTAGGTAAATAATTATTATCGTATACATTTCGATAGGTGTTATTTCATTTTATCCAGCTTTGTTGATGAGCACATGCACTTAAATTAATACAGCAACTTATCGTCACGCAGTGTATTTTAGTCATAAAACCGTATATTATCCGTATACATTTTAGATAGGTGTTTTTTTCACTTTTGCCCAGTCCAGCTTTGTTGATAGAGGCACCTTGCACTTAAATTTGAATACAGCAATTTTGTTTTGATTTGAGGAATTTCAGAATAGCTGTGATTTGCCATCTTTTAAGAAGAGACATTCCAAAACTCTTCCATACCTTCTCAAATTTTATCTTTCTGAACATGGAGCGAAATGCAGGTGGTAAGCGAGCAAAGAGGGGGGTAGGACATGGAGGTAGAGGTACGAGAGAAGGTGCTCCTTCCAGTGCTGGCGACAACACGCATGCCAGTGGATCGTCGGTTGCAGGACCGTCAGGCATGCCATCGCTGGGTCAGGGCCCTGTGAATTTCAGTAACGAACAGCGTCGCCAATCTGTTCTTCAGTGGTTAATGCAACCTGCATCCAGCAGTCTTACCTCCTCGTCCTCCCAGTCACAGCCACAAATGTCGTCATCAGCATCATCAGCATCCGTCCAACATGAAGCGAAGGCAGCCCAAATGTCAACTCGTGTACCCACCACTGTGGATAATCCATTTTCTGAAGACCTCTTTGATGACAAAACGCGGTTGGGTTCAGAAGGCATGTTAAAAGATCAAGAGGCCAAAGAGGATGATTTTGTCTGCTCTGACGCCCAGTTACTGATGCCATCAGAGGAGGAGAAGGAAGCTGGTCAATCGGCAAAAATCCCGGGCGGTTGGCAACGCCTTGCAGTCCCTCTTGCTTGTATCCCGCAACTCCTGGATGCAGAATGTCGGGATGACCAAGTCACCTGTGTTGATGATGATGATGTCGACATTGCGGATCCAACGTGGTCTTTTTAGCAGAATTTGCTTGCGAGCGCTTCATCACTGGACGAGGAGGAAGACAATGGGGTAGTGTCAGTACGGTTCCCGCCTCAAAAAGGGAGAGGGCGGTCGCAGAAGTCCGCTGATATGATTCTGCCAGCCACGGTCAGCGGAAACCCCGCTCCTCGCTTATCGCCATCAAAAAGGTCCAGGACCTCTCAAGCCTGGGCCTTCTTTGAGCAAGCCTCTGATTCACCCAGCAATGTCATAGCTGCCTTTGCCATAAACGCATAAGTAGAGGCAAGAATCTTAGGTGTTTCACCACCACCAACATGTCTAGTCACATGCAGCGAATGCATGAGTTGAAATGGAGGCAACACTTGGCCAAAAAAAGGCCAGACCGACGCCGGGCTTCCAACCAACTGTCACACCCTCTGTCTCCGCCTCCTCCTCCTCCGCCACCACCAAGCGTTCCTCAGCTGCCCATGTCTCTCAGAGTGATGATCAGGGATCAGCCTCCGCTTCAGCCTTCACCGTCGCCTGAGTACCACCAGCACCACCAGAGACCCATCCTACCCCTTCTCCTTCCACCAGTTGAACGACCTCAACGCCGTACAGCGGCCATCCTAGCAGCCACCTTCTGTCTTCCAGGTTTTGGGAGCAGAAGAAACACTTTAACCCAAACCATCCCAAAGCCTGAATGCCGGCATTGCCAGGCTTTTGGCCTTGGAAATGTTGCCTTTCTGTCTGGTGGACACAGATGGGTTCCGCTATGTCATGGCCCTTGCCTGACCCCAATACCAGATGCCAAGCAGGCATTCTTTGCTAGAAAAGCCGTCCCTGCCCTGGCCAGCCACGTGTCATCTAAAATTTCAAGCGCGTTGTCTGCATCTGTGGCCGGAAAAGTCCATCTGACCACCGACACAGGACTAGTAAGCACGGCCAAGGCCGTTATATCTCTGTGACAGCTCACTGGGTGAGCTGGGTGGATGTCTCTGGGGGTGACGGCGGCTCAGCCCCAGAGACAACCTTGTCGTCCAGAAATTTCTAAAGAGCTACCCGGGTCTGGACTGCCTGCTAAGGAAGGCTCGAGGTCTGAGTTCGCACTTCCGCTGTTCGCACCCTGCTTCGTCCCGCCTGGCTGCGTTGCAGCGTCAGCTCGGCCTCCCCGTCAACCGTCTCATTGTTAACGTTGCAACACGCTGGAATTCCACCCTCCACATGCTCCAGCGATTGTGGCAGCAGCGCAATGCCATTACGCAGTACGAAGTGACACATGGCCTGACAAGCAGTGGTGCGGACCTCGGGGTGTTGAGCCACCGAGAGTGGAGGCAGGTGAAAGAGCTCTGCACCATCCTTGCCAGTTTTGAAGAAGCCACCAAAATGGTCAGTGCGGACAATGCCCTTCTCAGCATGAGCATTGTGGTGATCTTAGTTCTGGAATGATCGTTGGACACTCTGAAACATCAGGTTCTGCCAGCGACGTAGGAGGAGACGGACACAGATGCGGACACGGAGCCTTTTTCTCCGTCGAATCCACAAGGCCTGACAGTTTCTCAATTTTATTGGTCTTCATATAGGCAAGGGTTCGGGTCCAGGCTAGTGCAGGCGGCGCATCAGCTCTCAGGGTGCATCATCTGAGGCAAGTCAGGGCTGTGTTGAAGCTGTTCCAGAGGAAGCGGAGGAGGAGGAGGGGGAGGAGAGGAGGTATTCCTAGACACCGACGTTACCGACGTCCCTGCCTTGGAAAGAGGTTGGCGCGAATTTGAGGCGGAGGAGGAAGATGAGGAAGATCAGTTTGCTAGTGCCCCTCGACCCAGAGGCTTGGGAAATCAAGGCTCCATCTCTCACATGAGTGCTTGGATGCTCCATTTCCTCCAACATGATCCTCACATTAAGGCCATCAAAATGAACAACAGTTACTGGGTGCCACCCTCCTGGATCCCCGGTACAAAACAAAACTCAGCACTTTCCTTCCACCCACCCAAATAGAGAGTAAAATGCAGGAAATGGAGACCTTGCTGATTGATCAACTGGAGACATCTGTTGCGTCTGCTTCACATTCTTCAAATGTCACGGTGGAACAACATCAGCAACGTGACAGCAGTAGAGTGCCAAGTAGCCGTAGCGGCAGCAGCAG
Organism: Phyllomedusa bahiana; assembly: GCA_025379985.1. Lineage (NCBI taxonomy): Eukaryota > Metazoa > Chordata > Amphibia > Anura > Hylidae > Phyllomedusa > Phyllomedusa bahiana. The sequence goes on along the minus strand of JAODAL010022917.1, from coordinate 47,709 downwards.
CAGCAGCAAGCAAGCTGGCAGCAGCCTAATGCGTGACCTCTGACAATCTTTAATTACCACCTCACCAACGCATGCAATGCAGGGCACACAAACAACACACAGAGACCAGCTAAGATCATGGTGCACGACTATCTGCGTCTCAACACCGATGTTTTTGGATGTGTTCCGGACCCAATAGACTTCTGGGTATCCAAAATGGACAAATGGCCCAAGTTCACTCGCCACGCCATAGAGGTGTTGTCCTTCTCAGCAGCCAGCGTCATATCTGAGCGGATCTCACACAGCTGAGATCATTACAGACAAACGCCTCCGGCGTTCCACAGCTAATGTGGATCGATTGACTTTCATCAAGATGAATCAGGCATGGAGCTCTGATGGTGTGGCCCCAATTGCCGAGGTCACCGATTAGTTGCCGGTCTACTTCACATTCCTCTTCAAACAGAAATGGTCCTCTTTAAAACTTTTTTTTAAATGATCATTTCTTACTGCAATTTTTATTCTCAGTTCCCAACAGTTCATTTTGCTGGTTTTGATGTGAGGAGACTGTAAAAGACACCAAGGTTTCATGACAACACCGTATTCCATTTACTTTCTTTATCTTTAGAAGTTTTCGCATTGTCAATGGTTTTGAGGTCATGTTGCTGTGAGATACAGCTATAATTATGGTCCTTTGGAACAGAAATGTGGCTTTTAAGTGGCATTTCTCCCTCACAATTTTTAATAGTGGCTGAGAAGTCATATTTATAATTTTTTGGGGTCATGTTGCTGTGAGATACATCTATAATCATGGCCCTTTGGAACAGAAATGTGGCTTTTAGGTGGCATTTTTCCTTCACAATTTTTAATAGTGGCTGAGAAGTCATATTTATAATTTTTTGGGGTCATGTTTGTAACGGCGGGGTAGTGGATCCGCCGGACCACCGCAAGCGATGATAGTTAAGCCATGCCAGGGAACGGAGTCTAAGTAGCCCCCGGTTTTCACCAGAGCCCGCCGCAAAGCGGGATGGACTTGCTGCGGCGTGAGGCTACCAGGTCGTCCCCCCTGACGTGACTTGATTGCTATGGCGGCCGAGGTGCAGCGTGGTACAGAGTCGTAGTCCGAGAATCGTAGTCGTGGGCAGGCAGAAGGTCAGGGCAGGCGGCAATGGTTCGTGGTCGTAGACAGGCAGGAAGGTCAGGGCAGGCGGCAGAGGTTCGGAGTCGAGAAACGTAGCAAGAGGTCTGGTACACGGTAGGGCAAGAATACACTTAGGAAACGTCAAAAGTGGCTCAAGGGTCATATTTTGAATTTTTGGGGTCATGTTGCTGTGACATGCAGCTATACTACAGGTCCTATTATAATTTTTTTTTGTTTCTAACAGACATTTGTTCTTCACAATTGTCAAAAGTGGCTCATGGGTCATGTTTTGAATTTTTGGGGGCATTTTGCTGTGAAATGCAGCTAGACTACAGGTCCTATTGTAAAAAATGTGGTTTCTAACAGACATTTGTTCTTCACAATTGTCAAGAGTGGCTCAAGGGTGATGGTGCTGTCAGAAACAGGAATAGGTAGGACACTGTTAATGGCCAGGCATAGTCAATGTCCAGTTCAACTACCATGGTGGATGAGAGACTCCTATTTCCGGCACTTTTTAATCTGTGGGTCAGACAGGTTTGGGGCTCATGCTGTGGCCCAGGACAGATATAGTCAATGTCCAGTGAAACTAAAATGGTGGTTCAAAGACTCTTTTCCCAGCACTTTTTAATCTGTGGGTCAGACAGGTTTAATGGTTATTCTGCGGTACAGGACAGATATAGTCAATGTCCACTGAAACTAAAATGGTGGTTCAAAGACTCCTTTTCCCAGCACTTTTTAATCTGTGGGTCAGACAGGTTTAATGGTCATTCTGCAGCCCACGACAGATATAGTCAATGTCCAGTGAAACTAAAATGGTGGTTGAGAGACTCCATTTTCCGGCACTTTTTAAATCTGGGGTCATGCTAGGTTTGGGGCTCATGCTGTGGCCCAGGACAGGTATAGTCAATGTCCAGTGAAACTAAAATGGTGGTTGAAAGACTCCTTTTTGCGGCACTTTTTAAATCCGGGGGTCATGCAGGTTTTGGGCTCATGCTGTGGCCCAGGACAGGTATATTCAATGTCCAGTTCAAGTAAAATGATGGTTCGAATCATACTGCCTTCTGGCAGTTTTTAATTTGTGGGTGATGCAGGTTTAAGGGTCATGCAGTGGAACAAGACAGGGATAAGGAAGGGGTTGTGATATATTTTCTGTGGCTTTTATAACCTAAGTGTGATGCCTAAGATGTAGCACGTATCCATTTGACTGTTGTGGATGTTAATTCCGGCTTCTCCAGCCCTGTTTGGGTGTAAGAATGAAGGTGTTGTTCCTCTCCCATAGACTTTAATGGTCATCGGCGATAATCTATTATCGACTATCGGATATCTTATTGATAATTGCCGATATCAACTATCGACCCGATGACGATAGTCAACGTAATCGCTCATCACTAATTATTTGCATTAAATATACAGATCCTGGACAAAAGCATAGCACAGCCATCTACATAAGCCCTTAGTGTTACTTTGGTATTTCTGTTAGTACTTGGTGGCACATTTTCATTTGTATTTAACTATTTAAAAATATAGGGTGGCATGTATGAACCGGGCTGTGCCAGATATCTGCCGTCTTTTCAGCCCAATATCAGGTGCAGCCCCGTTCGCTATAGTTTTAAAAGTCAGAATTTCAATGTCAGGCGCATTACGTAGCGCCCGCGGCACTTTGTAATGCGCCTGATCTCCGGGGGCATGCGGGAGGCGGGGTGTACTTAAACCATAGCGAAGCTATAGATTTATAGCTTCACCACGGCATTTCTAGGCGCATTACAGCTGGAACAGGTATACCACTTTCTAAGTGGTATACCTGTGCCAGAAATGTCGTCCTAGCGCTAGAATGTGCCTGATTTATGACCCGCGCTAGACTACTATTATTTTGCGCATGAAATTTGGCATTTAAACGCCACATTTCATACATGTCACCCATAGTGACATATATTACTAGCGCCAAGATAAAACCTTTATTTATATAGTATTAACATATACTGCTGTGCATTACATAGTTAATAAGGTTACAAAGGACACAGGTCCATCAAGCCCAACCTATAACCCTATTCTGTTGATCCTCATGAGACAGTTGCCATTTGCCCCATCCAAGAGGAAAAATATCTTCTGGACTCCAAATATGACAATATATATATTTTTAACATTACCTTTTTCTAGAAAGGCATCCAAGCCCCCCTTGAACTTTTTTAAATGAATCTACCACCACCATCTCTTATGTCAGTAAGTTCCAAGTCTAACTGCTGTTACAATACAGAATCTCTGTATACTGTAAAACCTTTTTTCTTCAGATGTAAAGGATGCCCCCTTGTCATTGCTACAGGCGTTGTTGTATAAAGATCACGAAATAGCTCTGTACTGTCCATTCCACATTTGTACATGATAATCATATTGCTCCTAAGTTGTCTTTGTTTCAGGCTGATAACCCAAGTTTGATAACCTGCAATACACCCATTCCCCTAAATAAAGTGTTGGACATTCTCTGCAACCACTGTAGCTTAGCTATGACTTTCTTATACAGCTGCGCTCAAAATTGTACACAATAATCCATGTGTGTCCTCACTAGTGATTTGTACAGAGGTAAAACTTTGTTTTTGTCACTTACATTTGTGCCTCTTTCAATGCATGCCATGATTGCATAGGATCACAATATGTTTATATGTGGCTTTTACATAGGACTACAGTTAAACCTCCATACTGTATTATATTTACTCAGTTAGGGCATGTCTCCACGGCACGGGTTTTCGGACGGTTTTTCAGCCGGTTTGCGGTTTTTCAGACCGCCTGAAAAACCGGCCGAAAATGAGCACAATGGTGCTCTATGGAAAACCTGTGCAGCAGTCCCCAAAGCACGGGTTTTCCGTCCGGCGGTTTTTCCGGCCGCAAAACATTCTACAAGCACAATCTTCCGTCTGCCGTGGGACCGCACCCTTAAGGTTCCACGGTGGCAAATTATAATATGGAATGTTTGGTGGACATCCAAACCGGTCATTACTTTAACATTAATAATTAATAATTTAATAATGTTTATTTTATTGAGAAGCTTTTTTTCTACTATGGTGCAGTTTTAAAAGGATCTATACCGACCGATTTGAATAAACAACAACCAAATACATCAAACTAAAACCAATATTCAATAAAGCAGGATAAATATAAGCCAGTCTTGGCAGGCAACACTAATTATTTTCCTTTTCACAAGTTATGACATTTGCCTTCAGGAGTTATATGCTTGAATACATTTTTGTGGAATACTAAATGAAGTCTAAGAATTAATCTTCTCAGGTGTGCAGTGGTGACATAGTGTGGATTCTGTTTGCTGACACTGGTGGTAGATGTTTACTCAATGGTATATGGCATTATTCATCAACGAGGCATACATATTACATTAAACCATACATGTGTTACGATAGTGACTCCAAGATGTAATATCTATAGAAAAAGAAAAACCATGATCTCACCAGGACCGTATAGCAAGTCAGACATTATTTACTTGTATTGTTAGGTTTGTGTTTTTCTATAATAAAACCTTATAGGTCAAATTATTATATTGTTAGCAGTGTATAGTCTGATGTGCTATGTGAAAAGGTATATTATTAGAATCAAAGAGACTCTCAATCTTATGTAATTATGGAACATCTACATAATGCAATATATGGAGATCTAAAATGGCACAGTAGCCATCTCATTTAGGCTTCATTTAGGCTTCATCTATATGGCAACATTGGTTGCATGAGTTCTAGCTTATTTTTTTCCATGCTTAGTGTGCTACACACCATGATACCAAACAGATCAGTGACTACTTTTAACTTTTCATATAGGCAGATTGACTGATTACACCTTTGAAGACACTTATGATTTACAGGACATACTTCAGATTAATATGTCTCGAACGTCAAATTATTTTCAATCTTTTCTAGAGGAACCCTTATTCTTGTCCATTCCAGTTTGTTTTTTAAACTTTATTGGTTGAACCACAATTCAAGTGAAATTTCAGATTTTCTTTTATTTTCAGTAAATTTTAATTTACTACAAAATTTTAACAATTTCAAGTTATTTCAGTGACTCTTATGGATTTTCTTTCTTTCTTTTTTTTTCTATTGTTACTAGTGGCATGCTATACCAGGATTACCTGCACTGCAACCCACTACAACTTCGTGTAGTTAGCAGGATGAAGTTGAGGCATGCCCGAAGGAATCCAAACATGCCCAGAGGAAGAATTCTAGACTGCAGATGTGCTGCCAAAGATAGGCCCAGATGCCACCATATTGGGAGCCTACAGAAGAGGCCTATGCATGCAAATTTGTTGTGTATTTAAAGACTTTAAAAGAGCAGCCAGGGCTTGTGAGAAAATATCCTTTCCCACAGTGCTGGAAATTGGACCATGTGACCTGTGCAGGAGGTGAGAGTTAGGCTGCAGAGACCATAGGCTAAAAAAAAGCAGCCCTGGCTGGGAGTGGCTAGTTAGTTGTTTTGTATTAACAGTTCAGTAGTTTTGCAGCATAAGATGAAATTGATCATAGGCCTTTGACTTCTGTGGCTCAGTAACAGGCTGCCCCTAGTCACTCAGGTCTGGTGAGATACTCACAGTTTTAAGAGGCTGAAAGGAAGAATCCCTTTAGCAATAGCAACTAAGTTTAGAGACAGAGAAAACATGTAAAAGAGAGTCACATCAGGACATAACCATGAGAGAAAGAGATAGAGAAAGATAGCTCAGGGACAGATGTTAGTGACAGAATGAAGAAGAAGGCCACACGTGTTGAAAGGCTTTGGAAAAGCTTTGGCTAAGATGGCTGGGGTGGACACAGGTGTATCCAGTTACTCCACTAAAGGACCAACAATAAACAAACAGAGTCTACCAAATAGACAATAGGTTAGAACAAAGGATAACTCACCCTACAAGGCTCCTACCTATCGTATGGAGCAACCACCCCAAAATGGGCGCCCCTAATCAAATGATGACTCGAACCCTATACTGATCTCTATACAAATCAACAATATCATGAGAGTAGGTGGTCCCAGGGAAGGGCTGATGGGCTTATTGTATGCTTTATATTATACTATATAGTATATACTACAAGATGGTTGCTTGTATATATTTGACTGTGTAAGCAATTTAGTTGTGCTTTCCCTGAGACTACCTACTCTCATGCTATTGTTGATTTATATAGAGATCAGTGTAGGGTTGAATCATTGTTTGAGTGGGTGCGTCCTTTTCAGGGCGGGTCCTCCACATGATAGATAGGGGCTTTGTAGTATGAGTTATCCTTCCTTCTAACCTATTGCTTATTTGGTAGACTCTGTTTGTTTATTGTTGGTCCATTGGTGGTTTTGTTTGTATATATACAGTACAGACCAAAAGTTTGGACACACCTTCTCATTCCAAGAGTTTTCTGTATTTTCATGATTACTTTCATGACACTGGTCTAATGTCCATTCCTTGTATTCTTTAGCCCAAACAAGTCTCTTCTGCTTGTTGCCTGTTCTTAGCATCGGTTTCCTAGACTTGTTTGGGCTAAAGAACACAAGGAATGGTCATTAGACCAGTGTCATGAAAATACAGAAAACTCTTGGAATGAGAAGGTGTGTCAAAATTTTTGGTCTGTAGAACATATATATATAATATATATAAATATATATAATATATAAATTATATATATATATATATATATATATATAATATATATTTATATATACACACCTGCTAATCTTGGTATCTTTTTGTTTAATAGTTTATTAAAGGTAGATTACATTTTAGCTTCTATTCTTTCTCCTGCATGAAGGAGTGAAGTTTATTAATGCTGGGAAGTGGCAAAGGCAGTTAGAAGATACATGTGCTGCCATGAAACTGTATGTCTTTGATGACAAGTAATTGAGTCATGTGTGATGTTTGTAATGCCATCATTTTTTCCGACTCCTACATATGCATGCTACACCACCATTACCTGCAATAGAACCCATTACCACCTAGTGTTGTTGGCAAGATGACGTTGAGGTGTGCCTGAAGGAAACCAAGCATGACCAGAGAGGTGTGCTGCCAAAGAAAGGCCCAGATGCCATGTTGGAGCCCACAGGAGAGACTGATTTATGCAGAAGAGTTGTGTATATACAGACTTTATTACACCAACCATGGTTTGTGAGAAAATGTGCTGCTTCACTGTGTTGGTCGAGACCAGCCCTAACAGGGCTAATGTGTGGCCACAGGCATCATGCCAGTTACATGTACAGACAATCATACAGCTGGAAAGAAGAAAGCATCAAAATATGCATATGAATTTACAGAAAATTGGAATTTAACTAGAATTAGGTTTTAGTTTAAAAATTAGAAAAATAAAGCATTTTTTATTTATAATACATTTATTAACAGCTTCTATAATGTACACTATGAGCTGAAATGTGACTTAATTATCTCCTTGTAATTTTAATAAATATGAACAAAATAATTACTTTCACACTGTAATCAATTAACCACAACGGTTTCTTGTGTGTTCCTTGCCGAGAATAATTATAAATGTTAATGTGTTAATAAGTGTAATCCAGGCAGGGAGCAACAGACAGAACTCTTACTGGAGATTATGCCATTCATTAGATGACTTCAACAATCATGAGATAATAACACAATGAATATAGAAGACATCAAAATGTTGCATTAAAAGGATTTTACTTTCTGCCCACCTGCTCAGCATCAGTAATTAGGTAATGAGCATAAAACAACAATTTGCCATTTTTACATTTAGTGTCAAACAATTCCTGTACAGTTACCAAAATTATCAGAAATTATTTCCAAAATATCCCCAAAAAATAACTCAGCATACTGTTAACAAGGTTTATACATAGTCTGGGTTTAGTTATTTTATGTATATTGATTTTTTTTGCTTTTATTTTTATAAACATTGTAACCATATTAATAATTAACATTTCTATAAATGAGTAGAAATTGATGCAATGACCATATATGCAAACTAAGTAATATATGGAAAATGTAGACCTAAGCAAGTAGCTCAAAAGCCGGTCTAGCGAGCCAGTATAATAGGAATAAAATATAAGGCTAATACTTAAGAAGAGAAAATGATGAACAGTATTCTAATAATGGAAGGTAATTTAGGAGGAATTTCCAAATACCTTTCAAGATTACCAGGTTGATCTAAAAACTAATATACGTGATTCTCATTGTAAGATCTAGTTTCTACTTTGCCTGTTTAACCTTCTAATCATGGAGTTTCCTTAGATCCACTACTGATTAGCGAGCTGTTATTTTTAATTGTTTGAAATGTAGCATAACATTTTTTCCCCTTTTTCACAGGTACTGTAAAAGGGAAAGAAGACTAATTCTGGCGTAGAGGAAATTTAGTCTTACAAATAAGGTTGCACCTATTGAACATTTCCTCCTACCAATGTTTTTTTTTTTTTTTTAATTTTACTATACATGTAGGGTTGCCTGAACATCATTATAGGCAACAGGCAGATTAGTGCCCTGGGCCCTGCATATTGCAAGCCATTTTTGTGCCTAGCCAATAATTGCTTCCTGCAAATCCCTTATAATATTCTGCTGCCATAATATGTGACAAATGTGATAACTATTATATCAGGGATCTTGTACCACCCAATCAAGATTTTATATCCATTCTGAATCTGTACACAGTTGGATGTTTTGATGCGGAGCACTGAAAAGAAGAGATATCTCACTGAGTGTAAAAGTTTCCCCAAATCGTTTACCAATATCCATACAGTGGGTGTTGAGACAACCAGCAGCTTTTTATACATTTTAAAAATAGGTTTCTCTGCGTAAAAAGTATGGAAAAGCAGTTTCTAAAACCAAGTGAAAAGAAGATTAAAATAAGGCAACTTTCTGATCTTTATTAAAGATGTATGTAAACTTTTGACTTTGCAGAAAGTAATAAAAATGCTTTAAAAAAGTATCTGTCTCATTATTTGGGCATTTGGCAAACATAAATAATTTTGGTAATCCTAATTAACCTAAAACGGGTAAGGTTTATTCTGATTTCATGTCAGATAGTGATAGTGATAGTGAGTGCATATATGTCTTTTCATATAGTGTATGTAAAATTCTGGTTTCAACTGTATATACAGTCATGGCCAAAAGTTTTGAGAATGACACAAATATTATATTTTCACATGATTTATTGCCTCTGTTTTTATGTGTGTTTGTTCAGATGTTTTTATCACATACAGAAATACAATTGCAATCATATTATAAATTAACAAAAGCTTTTATTGACAGTTAAGAATGAGTTAATGCAGCAAGTCAATATTTGCAGTGTTGACCCTTCTTCTTCAGGACCTCTGCAATTCTCCCTGGCATGCTCTCAATCAACTTCTGGACCAAATCCTGACTGATAGCATCCATTCTTGCACAATCAATGCTTGAAATTTTGTCACAATTTGTTGTTTTGTTTGTCCACCCGTCTCTTGATGATTGACCACAAGTTCTCAATGGGATTAAATTGGAAGTTTCCAGGCCATGGACCCAAAATCTCTATGTTTTGTTCCCTGAGCCATTTAGTTTACACCTTTGCTTTATGGCAAGGTGCACCATCATGTGGAAAAGGCATTGTTGATCACCAAACTGCTCTTGGACGGTTTGAAGAAGTTGCTCTTGGAGGACATTCGGGGTTACCATTCTTTATTCTTGGATGTGTTTTTAGGCAAGACTGTTAGAGAGCCGATTCCCTTGGCTGAGAATCAACCCTAACACATGAATGGTTTCTGGATGCTTTACAGTTGGCATGAGACAAGACTGGGGTATCGCTCACCTTGTCTTCTCCGAACAAGTTTCCAAAAATTCGGAAAGGGGATTCATCAGAGAAAATGACTATACCCCAGTCCTCAGCAGTCCACTCCCTGTACCTTTGGGAGAATATCAGTCTGTCCCTGATGTTTTTTCTGGAGGAGAAGTGGCTTCTTTGGTGCCCTCCTTGACACCAGGCCTTGCTCCATGAGTCTCCGCCTCACAGTGCGTGCAGATCACTCACACCCGCCTGCTGCCATTCCTGAGCAAGCTCTGCACTGCTGGTAGCCCCGATTCCGAAGCTGAAAAAACTTTTAAGAGAGGTCCTGGCCCGTTGCTGTCTTTCTTGGGGCCCCTGGGGCCTTTTTTGGCAACAAGGGAAACCTCTCTCCTTGATTCCTTGATGATCGATAGTTTGTTGACTAAGTGCAATCTTTCTAGCTGCGATACTCTTCCCGGGTAGGCCAGTTTTGTGCAGTGCAATGATAAATGCACGTGTCCCCTTTAGAGATAACCATGGTTAACAGAAGAGAAACAATGATGGCCAAGCACCACCCTCCTTTTAAAGTGTCCAGTGGTGTGATTCTTACTTAATCATGACAAAATTGAATCTCCACCCCTGTCCTCATCAACACCCACACCTGTTAAGGAGCAATCACTGAAACGATGTTAGCTGGTCCTTTTAAGGCAGGCCTGCAATGAAGTTGACATGTGTTTTTGGGGAAAAAGTTCATTTTCTAGGCAACTATTGACTTTACAATTAATTGCTGTTAAGCTGATCACTCTTTATAACATTCTGGAGTATATGCAGATTGCCATTATAAAACCTGATGCAGTAGACTTTGTAAAAATTAACATTTGTATCATTCTCAAAACTTTTGGCCATGACTGTATGTATTCATAGCTGTAACATGACTGTCACTATTGCATTTGGCACACTTGATGACAGCGTTACAATTTTATGCAATGAGGTCTGAAGAAGCACAACATTTGTAACACACTCCAAGCTCCTTCAGAGTATCTCCGCATTCTTGCAAAGCCTTTGCTCTGAGCCAACAACATTCTTTTAGAGGATGGGGTCTTTTGTGACTAGGGCACATGCGATTAGGGTCCCTTTATTTAAGGACAGGAGGGTCCTGCCTGGTGGTGGAGGATGCTGTAAGTGGGATGTTTGTCTTTCTAACAGATACTGTTCCCCCTAAGTCTCTACGTTTGCTAGTTGTGTTATCATATCTTGAGCATGATGATGAAGCTGGTAGAGTAGATTCTGCAAAGTCAAAGCTGGGATCATTCTTCTTGTGAACTTGGTCACTGATGAATCTGGAAAAATAGTAGAAGGGGAAAAGACACACTGGTGGACATGTATGAACGGGGCTCTGTCAGAAGTCTGGCGTATTTTCAGCCAGACATCAGGAGCAGCCCCGTTCGCTTCACTGAAATGCCTCCCGAATGCCATTGTCAGGAGCATTACAGAGCGCAAGCGGCACTTTGTAATGTGCCTGATTTCAGGGGGGTGTGCAGGAGACGGGACACATAGAACCGTACCAAATAGCTTCAATCCGGCAATTCTGGGCGCATTACTGCTGGAACAGGTATACCACTTTCAAAGAGGTATACCTGAGCAAGAAATATCATCCTAACACCAGAATGCGCCTGATTTATGACCCACTGTAGAACGGGTTCATAAATCAGGTGCATTTTATGCTATTCTAATGCACATTAAATTTGGTGTTTAAATGCCAAATTTCATACATGTGGCCCATTGTGTTCTTTTTTGAATCTGGAGCCTTGTTCTGACCATTTTTCTAGCATACCATGTTGTAATTTGGATACCAGTGGATAGACACCATCAGCGGTGTCAAGGAAACTCAGTCTTGACAGATGTGGGTCCATTTTAGATAATTTTAATTCCTTAAATAGGTCACTCAAATCCTGGAGCTAGCGATATTTCCTTGCTTGTAATCTTTGGGAATACTTCAAGTCTCCTAAATAAGGCACTTTCTATAGCTTTAGAGCTGCCATCGGTCTGTTCAAGTCTCTCGCATGCTGCAACCAGGCCTTCCTCTCAGTGGCTTGCAGAAACTGCTCTCAATGTCTTTACCCATTCTACACATTCTGGGCCTAAACAGTTGACAAGCAAGTCAAGTTCTTCTTTGGCAGTGAGGTTAAGATTGCTGATTACTGCTTCAAAAATCAATTTCCAGGCTCTATAGTTTTCAGCACAGTCGTCAGACTTTGAGAGGCTAATTTTTATCATCTTCCTGTGTATTATATATCAGGCAAAGTCCTACATGTCTGATCTCCCACTCCTTGAGTCAGGATTACGTTGGGTTGTCTCTGGCGTATGAGGCTGAGATAAATCAGGAGAAAATGATTTAGCATAAGGATGAAGCTGCGGTTTAGTCTCTGGAGGATCAGCTGGATGAATGTTGGAAATTATTTTGTCATCGGTAGGTGGCAATATCTGTTGCTGTATAGGTACATCTGAGTGTTAGGTTAAAATGGCACTGCTGTGTTAAACAGCAGATGATTGTTTTAACACCTAGTTGGCAATCCGGACAGCTGCGTCTTCCACGTCACCTGGGATATAGCATTGTAGATCAATATCTTGAACTAATTGTTCAAGAAATTTCATTTTGGCTTAGGCAACTGCCTATTCCTTTTCCATTTGGAGAATTTTTAGCCATTTGGAAAATTTTCATCCTTTGGCTCCAGTTGCGCCATTTCTGCCTTCTTCTGTGGCATTTCTGCTTCCTGTTGTGCTATTCTTGATCTTACCTCTGCTTCCTTCTTAGTAAAGGAACTTCTAAAACTAGCCTCTATTGCATCTGCACAGATTTCTATAAGCTTATTAGGCAATGCTGACCTTCTGCAGCTTAGTTCACTGTGGTTGAGAAGCCACGTGCTGGTTAAGATGGTAGATGGCTCTAAGCTTTTTTGCAGACTATGCGTAACATGCAGACACTGCAAGCTTTGATTTGTTTTGACCATTCTGCCACCGATGTATATTAGAGAAATCCCTGATGATTGTGAGCAGCAATCTCTGTACAAGTGAATAGTAGATCATGAACTTTCTATATTCAATTCCCTAGCTTCACCAGTTGCATGTGGAGTCCAGTGAGGAAGATGCAATGCATGTGCTTTAGGTAGTTTATTGACTGTACCTTCAGAGGTCAAAACAAATTCTCTTCTCCAGCTCTGTGTATCATGTCTGGTCATTAAACATACAGCAGAAAGACAGGATGTCACCCCACAGAACAAGAGGAGTAACAGAAAGCAAAGTCAAATGGAAATTACACAATCAACATCTTACATAACCATTTACAAACAGTGACCACAAGGTAGCAGCGTAGCAGTATAACATGGTACACAACAGACATAACATTGAATACAATAATATAATGGGTCTCAATTGTAAACCTTAACTGGGACAGCACAATGTGAATAATTTAAAGTGTAGGGATTTTTAAAGTTCTCACTTTGCTTAGTATCCTACCTCAAAGAGTGATCAGAGCACAGTCTACAACATCTCTCATTTTTATCATGATACTAGTAGTATAGTGTTGTTCCGTATTAGCCACAGAAAGCAGTGGGAGAGTAAAGAAATCATGCGATACCTTTTACACAATAACTGAATGTATTTAATGGTAAGTTTCGAAGGGAGCTATCACTCTTGAAAGCTTTCCATCAAAAGGTATTGCCTGATTTCTTCACTCTTCTACATGAAGGAAAGATGTATTACTGCATTTTTACCTACATAACAGTGTCAGGAAGCCAGAGTGGATTTAGTTAGTGGTCTTATGAATTGCTAAGTATGATGTACTATGTTAATCAGTAGAGAAGAAAGTGCTCTGGGACATCTCTTGTTCAATAACTACCCAAGTTTTATGCATCAGAGCCCTATATTAATCAATAATACAAGGAGGTCTGGATAGTTCTCGGCTATATTTCTAGGTCAAGTTAGTAATGCATTTTGCAAATTGCACCCTTTTACCTTATCAGGTACATTTAAAAGTAGATTTTTTAACTCCTTAACGACCACCCACCATCTTATGACTGCGGGCATTTCAGGTCGTTCGTCTAATGACGTCACTGCAGACATCGGAGTTTGGGGCGCCCGGGCGCCGCAAATGCGCTGGGATCGGGGGTGTTGTACACAGCCCCGATCCCAGAGCATCCCCTGCAAGCATCGGGGAGCGGAGGAAACCTCCGCAACCCAATGCTTTAACTCTTTGATTGCGGCGGTGCGTTACCGCAGCGCAATCAGAGGGTTTCCCCTGCTCTGTCGGGTGATCGGAATACCCGGTGACCCGACAGAGCCCGGGGAACGGCTGCACAGTCAGCTCTGGGGACCTAGCGTGGCTGTCTGTGTACTAAGCTGTCTGTGTACTAAGTCAATGACTAGGACGCACTTTGTGCTGTCCTAATCACTGCCTGTGTCAAACTGACACAGATTATAATGTATTAGCATATATGAATATGCTAATACATTACTAAGTGTAAAAAAAAAAAAAAATGTAAAACAGTTCTCCCCTCATGGGAGTAAAAAAAAAGTACAAAAAAAACCCATAAAAAGTGTAAAAAAAAGAATAAAAAAATAAATAATAAAATAAAAATAAATATTTAATAAAAAAAAATTGTGCATAAATTACACGCACAAAAAAAACTACACGTATTTGGTATCCACACGACCGTAATAACCTGTAGAATTAATCTAACAAGTTATTAAGTGTGAAATGTGAATTGTGTAAAAAAAAAAAAAAAAATCAAAATTAAAAAAAAAAAAATAAATAAAAAAAATACTGCAATTATTTATAAGTGAACTTAAAGAGAACCTGTCACATAGGTTGAGCCCCCTGTGCTGAAGACAGCACAGGCTAGTTTCAGACCTGCTGTTCCCAGCGCTGTGCCCCTTATTCTGTAAGATGCAGCAGTTTTAGAGCATTTACCCCTCAAATTTTATTCATGAGCAGGTGTTAACTCCTCCCACCAAAGGCTAGCTCCGCCCACTGACAGTTTGTCAGTTGAGGTGGGCGGGGCTAGCCTTATATGGGCGGGGTTTGAAAAAAACTGACACTCTGAAGGACCCTTCAAATGACTCTTCTGGCTGAAAACTGCAGATTTGAGCATTAAATACACGAAAACTGCAGCATCTTACAGAATAAGGGACACAGCACTGGAAACAGCAGGTCTGACACTAGCTTGTTCTGTCCTCATCAAGGAGGGCATAATCTATGTGACAGGTTCTCTTTAAACTATTCCCCCATAAAGTAGAACTTGTACCGAATAAAACGAGGCCTCACGGGGGGGCGTGGCTTAGCAATGGCCGTGTGAGGACGCACTGTGCTGAGCTCCTCGCATCCTTGACCATTACCGGGCCATTTTCAGCGCTAATATGGGGAAAACGAACAAACGCCAGAGGACCAGATCCGCCCTGCGTGCCAGCTCTGCCCAGGGGGAGATAGAAGCTTTTTTCCCCCAATCAAGACTGCGAACTCACTCACGGCCCTCAGTCCCGCGGACCCACAAGATGGCCGACACCGCATGGCGTCCCTCTCTGACCCCCTGGACGGAAGCCTACTGCCGAGAGGAGCGCTCTCCTCACCGCCATCTCCATCTCTGCTGAGGACGTCGCGACACCTCCAGGCTCTGTACTCACCGGCGGAGAAGAATTCCGGTGCCCAGCCTGCCTCCTCTGCAGCCGAGCCCCGGGACGGAAGCGCTGCTCTCCCTGCGATCCCGCCGCGTGGTGAGTTACTGCCCCGCGGCGGCCGAGAGCTGCGCACAGACTGCGCTCCTACCAGAGCCAGGGGGGGACCCTGATGAAGACATCCCGACACCTGCAAGCCCCAATCTCGCCGGCGGAGGTGAGGAGCTCCGGCGCCCAGCCTGCTTTTGCAGCGCTCGAGTCCCGAGACGGAAGCGCTGCTCTGCCTGCGGCCCCGCCGCGCAGTGAGTCACTGCTCACGGCGGCCGAGAGCCGCGCACAGAATGTAATGCCGCCTCATCCAGGGGTCTCCCGGCATAGTCAGCAGCCAGGCCCCGGCACAGTTCAGGCACCTCATGGCCCGGATGGGCCCCCCAGGCAACACAGGGGGATCCCACTGCGATTCCCTCACACATATGTGGGCCCCTCTCTCCTTCCTCATGGACACTGCTGGGCCATAAACCGCAGAGAGACCGTTCCACCAAAGGGTGCTCTCCTCCCATGGGCCCTGGCCCCATACCACCAGAGAGGGCCGCCGGCTCCCCTTGGCAGTCATCAGGAGGGAGCATTAACCCTACGCATCACCAGGTCTCCCCATCTGCTGATCCTCAGGGCTTCCACCCATCTATGACAGGATCCCCTGCTTGGTCCACCGGGTCCTCTTGGGCGGCCTCACCCATGCACAACCCGCCAACATCACCAACGGATTTACTGGGGGTCCCTAATCTACCTGCACCTGGATTGTCTTCGGGGCCCTATGGGGGACACAGTGTGCTCACCTCGGCTATTTCACCTGTCCGCTCACGCCTACCTGACAGCTTGAGGGGAACCCCTCTGATCTTCGGAGCCACCGCGCAGCCACCTGACCAGGGACACGTGTCTTTTCCTATCAGTGATGCTCCAGCTGTGCGAGATGAAAACCAGTCTGTGACTCTAGCTGACCTGAAACAACTAATACAGTCACTTCCCTCAATGGCCGACATCTCAGCAATATCTGAGCGGATAGTCGAGAAATGTGAACGAGAGTTCGCTCAAATTCATACAGAAGTAACCTCTTTACATATTAAAGTGGATGAGCTGGACCAAGCCCAGAGCCAGACCGCTGCTGATCTTGGGCGGGTCTCAGACACGGTGGCACAGCATTCTGCTCAAATATTTTCCATACAACAGCACCTGGACGATATTGAAAATCGTAGCAGACGCAATAACTTGCGCATCAGGGGCCTCCCCGAAGCTGTCTCAAACGCTGACTTGTATGCAGTTACCATGGCTATCTTTAATGTCCTCTTAGGTCGTCCGCCCTCGGCCCATATCGAGCTGGATAGGGTCCATAGGGCATTGCGGCCCCCCAAACCCTGATGACTCCAGATCATGGGATGTCGTGTGTCGTGTTCATTTTTTCGCAATGAAGGAGGACATTTTATACGAGGCCAGGCGTCGCAAGTCGCTGACCTACAAGGGCGCTCCCATTAGGATCTTGCAAGACTTGTCGCGTCTTACTATAGCCCAGAGAGCATCCTTAAAGCCACTCTTGGATGCTCTGTGTGAAAAAAATGTTCCCTTCCATTGGGGGTACCCCTTTGCGCTTCATGTCCGTTTACCCAAACAGACTCTGACAGTCCGCACACCGGAGGATATTCCACCTGTTCTGCGCGCACTGCACCTGGAGAACCTGTCTTTCCCGGACTGGCCAACCTTGTCGTCTCTCTCTCTTAGGCCCACCCATCGGAAGAGACATCTGAATGTTGTTCCCACATTACCCAATCCCATCTCACCGGGAGAGCGACGAGAGGGGCATCAACCGAAACCCAGCGGCACACGGATTCAAGACAACTGATGCTCCCCTCCGTTTCACTCTACTTGAGTTCTATCCCTAGCAGGTTCCTTTGGGACTTTTCTACTGTTAGGACCCGCACAGGACCTTAGAGGGCCCGTGTGAGCGGGTGTGTGGATCCTCTTATGTCATTCTGTTGGGCGTGGTTAGCCACCAAAGGTTTTTTTTGTTGGCATTCCTCCACGCCCATACAGATGTTCAAGTATTCCCCATGTACACATGCGTGTTTCTGTCATAAGAATGCCGGTTGCTTTTGCTATTTTTGCAATTTTTCTAAGTATAGCCATGGTTGCGAGGAGTCTCCCTCTATGTTCCGAAGTCTTACCACATTCCCCCAGTAGGTAGAACCCTTGCCTGGGTTGTTTTGACCTAGTAGGTTTCTTGTTCACAGACCGTTAACTGTGGAGTTACAGCGCAGGACCTTGGTTCCTGCTTTTTGTTTTCGTCTCTGTGCGTCTTTGTGTGTCAGTTTGTGTGGTTGAGTGTTGTATAGTTTTTTTTCCCACTTTTATTGGGGCGTGTTACCCCCCCCTTTTTTTTTTCTTCTTCTTCTCCTTTGCCTTTTCTCCTCCCTTTTTCCCCCCTCCTCTCCCTCTCTCTCAACAGCTGCGGCACCGGAGTGGGGCTCGCACCCGCTCTTCTGACCTCGACATCAATGGACCTCCGCATCGCCTCATTTAACGCCAAAGGCCTGAACACCCCAGAAAAGAGGGCGCAGGTTCTTCACCATTTTCACCGTACTAGGGCCCTGATTGTATGCTTCCAGGAAACCCATTTTAAGGTAGGACATGCCCCCAACATCAGACATAAGCACTACACCTCCTGGCATTTCGCCGACTACTCGGAGTCTAGGTCCAGGGGAGTGGCCATAGCTATTCACCGCTCCCTACCCCACCAGGTCATCAGTTGCACTGCCGACCTGGAGGCCCGTTATCTTATCCTGGTCCTTTCAATAAGTGGACAGCTCTTCACCATCATTAATGCTTATGCACCGAATGTGGGTCAAGCGGGCTTTTTTGAAGCCCTGGTTGACACTTCTCTCCCCCTGATCCAGGGGACAGTTCTCCTAGGTGGTGACTTTAATATGACGCTTGACCCCACCTTGGATAACTCCTCTGGGAAATCCACTTTGTCATACTCGGCCATCAAAAAAGCGAAGAAAACCTTCTCATTACTCCAGCTGTGTGACTCCTGGAGAATCTTGCATCCGGCCGATAGGGATTACTCCTTTTTCTCTCCTCCTCACGGCTCTTATAGTCGTTTGGACTACATTCGGCCCTACCTATGGTGATTTCTACTTCCATTGGGAACATTTTATGGTCCGACCACGCCCCAGTGTTTTGTTCGCTTCGTCTCCCAATTTTGCGCGAGAGGGTCTGGAACTGGAGACTAAATGAGTCTCTTCTCCTGGACACGGTATGTGTTACGGATATTGAAGATAATGTCTTCCAGTTTCTGACCCATCACGTAGATGACTCTACTCCAAAGATTACCCAATGGGAGGCCCTCAAATGTGTGATTAGAGGGGTCCTCATTAAACACGGCTCCAGGATTAAAAGAGACAAGGCTGCTACCCTGTAAAAGGCCCTCTCTAAAGTTGCTAGCTTGGAGACGGTGCACAAAGGTGCCCTCTCCGCCACAATTCTCCGGGAATTGCAGACTGCCCGTTTGGAGGTGAAACGTCTCCTTGAGGCATCTTGGGGTCGTTTTGTCCAGAGATGCCGCAGCACGTTTTACGAGTACGGCAATAAAAGTGGACGTATGCTCGCCAGGGCGGTTCGCTCCCGGATGGCTCAGTCTCACATTCCCTCTGTAAAAACTGCCTCGGACTCCGTGGTGCACTGTACGGGAGAAATTGCTCAGGCTTTCCACTCGTTTTATTCCAAATTGTATAACTTGCCATCCCCCTCCTACCCTACCCAGCCAGATGTATTTCCACATCCCTCCCTACTATCTAAAATCCCTACCTCAGCTGCTGAGGTACTGGAGGAGCCATTTAGTCTGATGGAGTTGCAGTCGGTCATTAAAGGTCTCCCAGGGGGAAAAAGCCCGGGATCCGGATGGTTTCTCGGGACAATTTTTCAAAACTTTTCGGGACTCGCTGAGCCCCTTGCTCCTGGACGCCTTCAACTCTATCACAATGGATACTCCTTTCCCTCCTCAAGCCATGCTTGCGCATGTAGCGCTTATACCCAAACCGGGTAAGGACCCTCAATGCTGTGGCAGTTACAGACCCATTTCTCTCTTAAATGTAGACCTGAAGATCTATGCGAAGCTGATGGCCAATAGGCTTAACCCTCTTTTACCTTCAGTAGTCCATCCAGATCAGGTAGGTTTTGTCCCGGGCAGGGAGGCGCATGATAACACCATTAAAACCTTGGATATTATTCATTATGCACGTTCTCACAAGATCCCTCTCATGGTCTTGTCTCTAGATGCAGAGAAGGCGTTTGATCGTATTTCGTGGCCTTCTCTCCATCAAACTCTCAGTCATCTGGGTCTAGGCCCTACCTTTTTATCCAAGATTGCAGCTCTGTATCGCGTGCCCTCTGCCTGTCTCAAAATCAATGGCTCCTTGTCCGCCTCTTTCCCTATTTCGAAAGGAACTAGATAGGGCTGCCCCTTATCCCCGTTACTGTATGCATTGGTGATGGAGAACCTAATGGCGACTATCAGATCTAACCCCGACATCAAGGGGATTACTATTGGAAGTAGGGAATATAAGTGCTCTGCATTTGCAGACGACCTTCTGGTCTACATTACAAATCCGCATATCTCTCTTCCAAATCTGATGGCCGACATTAGAAACTTTGGGACTTGGCGTAACTTCTCCAAGTCCGAAGCCCTGGGTATCGGAATCACCCCAAAGGATCAGGCCTTCTTACGGTCCAATTTCCCCTTCGAATGGCCTAAGGCAGGCATTTCCTACCTGGGGGTACACATCTCGGGAGATCTCTCGCAGCTCTTCGCCAACAATTTTCTTCCCCTTTTATATAAGACCAAAAAGGACCTAGACAGTTGGCAGCACAAAGAACTATCGGGGTTTGGCAGAATAAATCTGCTAAAAATGTCTATCCTCCCAAAATTCCTATACTTATTTCAAACTCTCCCCATCCGTATCCCCGCTTCGTTCTGGAGGAAACTCCGGCAGTGTTTTACCGCTTTTGTGTGGTCCACTCGGAGATCACGAATAGCGTATGACACGCTCACGAGACAGAAGGATGCTGGGGGGGGCGGGTCTACCTGATTGTAGGCTATATTATTTAGCCTCGGCCTACTCACGTTTTCTTGCGCTTGCTTCACACCCGGATGGGAAGGTGTGGGTCACCTTGGCAGGGGACCTAAGTGCATCTGCGTTGGCGGTCCTCCCCTGGACTTGGACTCCCGTTCTTGGTAGTGCTAGCTCCTCCTCCTTCTGCATACAGCAAACTCTATCGGTTCTCTATTCATACAGGCACTCTCATTCCCTCATTGATCGCGGGAGCCCATGTGTACTACTTACGGACAATCCTGACTTTCCCCCGGGCATTTCGCCTGCTGTTTTTCTTGGTGGCACTAAAGAGACTCCTCTACGTCTGTGTCATGTGACCTTTGAGGGGAGACTGCGCCCGCTTGGCGACATTCTCGAGGGCAAACTAGTTCCTACTGGGGCCGCATTTCAGTTTGTACAACTTTCCCATTTTTTCAACAAAATCAGGGGCAAATGTCGGTTGGTTACTCCCCTCACGACGTTTGAACAAGCAGTATTGGCACCGGCACCTATGAGACACTCTCTGTCGTTTATGTATAAACTGCTACTTACTGACCAGGCCAGAACGCTCCCCCTGTTTTGTTCGAAATGGAAAGGAACTGGGCGTTTCTTCACCACCGCTCAGTGGAGCAGTGCTTCCAGATGACTCAGAGGGCGCTAATGGCATCCAAACATCAAGAAACATGTTATAAAATTTTGTCCCGTTGGTATAGGGTCCCGACTGTATTGCATAAGATTTTTCCATCCACTTCAGACGCGTGCTGGAGATGCGGGGGTGAGAGTGGGACCATGTCCCATGTGTGGTGGGGGTGTTCTGTGCTGAGATTTTTTTGGACTTCGGTTCTGGAGGTAATTGAGGAAGTAACGGGTGTCCCCCTTCCTGATACCCCCGAGGCACTGTTGCTTTTTATGATCCCCATCTCCATGAGTAAATTTAAGAAATCCCTCCTTAAGCACTTGTTGCAAGCTGCTAAAACCGTGATCCCGCATAGATGGAAATCAACCACTCCCCCGTCCATAGATGAATGATTTGCTGAAATTAGTTTCGTCAGGAGAATGGAGGAATTAATTGCTCATACCCCTGAACAGGTAGACAAGTACAACAGGACCTGGTGGCCGTGGTCACTCTTCCAGAATTTCCCCCTCTTCCTTTCTATCACCTCCTGATCAACAAACGTGAAGGGTCATAATCATAACGCCTCCCTCCCCTCCCCTTTTTTTTTTTGTTTTTTTTTGTTTTGTTTTGTTTGGTGTTGTTTGTTTGTTTTGTGTTTGTCTGTAGTGTTACATACATGGGCTGCCTCAGTGTAGCGTCTTAATGCAGGTGGGGTTCGTCTTTGTAGTGTCCTTGTTCCATACTAGTACAGGTGTTTTTGTTATAAGGGTCCTTATGATACCCTCTTAACACTTAGTCTAATTTTTGGTTTATATCAGATTGAAGGATCAGTTCTGGTTTGCTTATTGCGATTATAATCATCAAGACCTGTATATTTGCTATATCTACGAAATTGCATTCTTGCAGTCCTGTCTGCATTGTTGACTTTCTTTTTACGACAAATTCTCATGTCCGCATGTTCTGGATTATACCTCCAGTTTGTATTTGTCACATTATCTTTTTCATCAATAAAACCTTTTCTTGAATTTAAAAAAAAAAAACGAGCCCTCTCACAACTGCATCACTGAAAAAATAAAAAAGTTACAACTGTTGAAACGCAAGGAGGCAAAAACAAAAAAAAATTTCTGGTCATTAACTACTTTTCAGGCGTTCGGCTTAAGGGGTTAAATATGGAGTTTAGATTTTCCTCAAGTCCATTTGAGTAGAAATGTTATATAATCTTGTGCTGGTTGTAGAGTTCTTGGACCATGTGCACAGGATCAAACAAAGCAGTCTGGAAGAAAAATATAGGGACCTACATAGATAATACCTTTAACAAATAGGTAAGATGGGGAGCAGCGTTGGACAGGGGTGCCTGTGGCCTACCAGTGGAGTTAATTGTTGGAACCCAGCAATGGAGTTGATTTTTGGGGCCTACCCTACAGCTTCTGCACATCACTGCACATTACTACTGCACTCTGCCTCTTGCATTCTACCTTTGTTCTTCTGTCTTTTACCCTTAAAAGAAGCCCCAGACCTGCCATAATCAGTGGAGCACCATGATCTGAAATCCTTCATGCCAAGGGACCCATCTGTGGGCGAGTCCATGTATGATGGGGAGAATCGAAGACAAAATTATGATTTATCTGCCAAACCGCTAGAGAACTGAAATGTCTCTTGGGTATCTCACTAGAGGATTGTACATGTTGAAGAATTTGGTCATGATTAAAATAATATTAATCCGATAAATTACTGCTTGCCTTCACTTCTAACTAGGTTCAAGATATTGGGTAGCAAAGAATTTATTATTTCTGAATTTGAGAACATAGCAAAGTTATTTGTTTTCCTTTTTCTTTTTTAACTAGTTCCTGACCAGATTATTCTCCCCTCCCACTTTTCTGATTAGACACATTTTTCTTTTTTGTAGTGGACGCAGGTTTGGACGCTATAATGCTTTCTTGCACTTGGTTATTCTACTAATCTGTCTTTCTTTTTCAATGATGCATAAATCTTTATTTTTATGTGATTTTTAAATTAGATATTTTAGGTTCTTTATATGAGGAAAAAATAGTAAAACAAATGAAAAGTCTAGTTTTTACATTTTTTAAAGTGGCGCTAAAGTAAGTTGTACAATTGTGTCAGTAAATAAAAATGACTAAGGGGCCGTTCACACGGCTGATTTGGGCACTGATTTCAGCCGTACTCCGCGCCGTATTTGCGCTGCAGTACGGCTGAAATCCGTCCCTGTCATTACGGTAATCCACAGTTCTCATAGAGAACTATGGATTCCGTCTCCTCTCCCCGCTCGAGAAAGTGACATGCACATTATTTACGGCGTGTACGCGCCGTGAATAATGACTGTCTATGCGGCCGGCGAGCTGCCGGCTCCCCGCCCCTGCTGCACGGCAGCCGGCGTAATTGCGGGGCGAAATTTGTCCCGCAATTATGTCGGCAATAAGTCGTGTGAACTGTGCCTAAGAAGAAAAGAATATGTATCAATATCTTGATTTAATTAGTAAAAAAATGGTGACAGATTCCCTTTAAAGTATATGCACTTTTTGTCACATCATCCTGATTCATTAGTTATACACTACATAACAAAGAATGGCTTCCATAAAAATCACAGTAAGGCAATGTTCACACGGCTTATTGCCGACGTAATTGCGGAGACGGATTTCGCTCCGCAATTTAGCCGGCTGCCGTGCAGCGGGGGCGGGGTAGGGGGGCCGGCAGCTCGCCGGCCCCATAGACATTCATTATTCACGCCGCGTACGCGCATTAAATAATGTGCATGTCACTTTCTCCCCGCCCGGTGGATTCGCCGAGCGGTTAGAGGAGACGGAATCCATAGTTCTCTATGAGAACTGTGGATTACCGTAATTCCTGGAACTGATTTCAGCTGTATTGGAGCGCAAATACGGCGCTCAAAACGGCTGAAATCAGTCCCAAAATAAGTCGTGTGAACGAGCCCTAAGGATCCCAAAGCAATTTAGTAGTGTATATTTAAAGGGGTTTTTTACTACAAATATTAGCTTCCAACAGGTAGGAACAGGTAATTGATTACTTTTTCTAAATACATTAGTCTTTTGATTTTACTTTTGTTAGAATACAGATTTTATCTGCTCTGAGTGCACACAGGTTTCTATGGTTACCTGACCGTAACTCTGCTATCTGATTAGAGCAGAGAGCAGGTAGTGAGCGCACTCTGAGCAGGCTAATTATTAGTGTTTAGTGTTAAGCGAACCATTCGGAAAAAGGTTAGTTCGGCACGAATTTGAGGTATTTTCTGAACCCGAGCTGAACCGATTTTACCGCAAGTTCTGTAAAATTCAGGTTTGGGACATGCGTTCGGCACCATTTTCAGCTGCTTCCTTCAGTTTTGGCTGCCAGCCAATCAGTGCAGGGCACAGAGGGGGGTCAAAAATGTCACCACTGAGGGTGTAGGGATCTCATTGGCTGCTAAACTCACATGACCGTGTTATATGTATGTCACTGTATTTCCTGTTGAACGCCATTTTGACCTTACTCTCTGTAGTAAACACACTGCTGCCTCTGTGTGCTTGTTTGCCAGCAGGAAGAAACACAATTTTCTAGCAATTTTACACAGGAAAAGCTACTAGATTAGTCAGGGGTAGGGGGGCAGCTAGCTCAGGGAATCATGGACATCAATAGTTAGGGACTTAGGGAATTTTGTATAGTGTATAGTTTTGTATTGTATACTGTTGATTTGCTGTCAGGGTTCTTCCATAAGACCCCATTTCACAGATATTCCATAGAAAAAATTCTGTTTATAATTCAGTTTGCCAGTTTCAAAGTATAGGCATTTAAGAACACTGTTGGTTTGATTCTTCCATAAGACCCCATGTCACAGATATTCCATAGAAAACATTTTGTTTATAATCCAATTTGCCAGTTGCAAAGTATAGGCATTTAAGAACGTTGTTGATTTGCTGTCTTTGGAGTACAATTCTTCAGTAAGAGACAGTGAACAAATCGATAAATTGACCTTTTTAATATTTATATTTTTGAACATGGAATGAAATAGAGGTGGTAATCGAGCAAGGAGGGGCATACAGCATCCAGTCCACCAGTCAGCCTTCTGTGTACCAGGTGTGGGTGCAGAAGAAATGCTTTCACCCCAACCATCCCAAAGCCAAAAGCTTGAATGTCGGCCTTGCCAGGCTGTTGGCCTTGGAAATGTTGCCTTTCCGACTGGTGGACACAGATGGGTTCCGCCACGTCATGGCCCTGGCATGTCCCGAATATCAGATGCCAAGCAGGCATTTCTTTGCCAGAAAAGCTGTCCCTGCCCTGGCCCGCCACATTGCGAAAAGATCTCTAGCACGTTGGCTGCATCTGTGTCCACCAAAGTCCATCTAACTACAGACACATGGACTAGTAAGCACGGTCAAGGGCATTACATCTCACTGACTGCTCACTGGGTGAGTTGGGTGGATGACAGTGTCTATGGTGATGATGATAGGTCTCGGGCTTGGCGGACACTCTTCCACATTGCAGGGATGGTGCAGAGTCCAGATCCCCAACCTCCATGGTTAGCATCATGTGCCAAGAGAAACCAGGCCATTCTGAAATTAATGTGTCTTGGAGACTGTCAGCACACAGGTCAAGAGCTGTGGACGGCTCTGCACCCTCGGACCAACCCGTGGCTGGATACTAAGAACCTGGCACCTATGGATCCATTTGGAAGATCCTTTAACTTCCTGGCTTTAACTTTCTGGCTGATGTCTTGAGATGTTGCTTCAGTATTGCCCATAATCTTCTTTCCTCATAATGCCACATATTTTATGAAGTGCACTAGTCCCTCCTGAAGCAAAACAACCCCACAACTTGATGCTGCCACCACCGTGTTTCACAGTCAGGTTGGTGTTCTTAGACTTTCAAATTTCTCCTTTTTTTCCATCAAACATAATGATGGTCATTATGGCCAAAAAGTTAAATTTTAGTTTCATCAGACCACAGGAAATGTCTCCAAAAATGTAGGTCTTTGTTACTGTGAGCATTTGCAAGCATGAATCTGTCTTTTATTTGTTTCTTTTGGAGTAATGGCTTCTTCCTAGCAGAGTGACCTTTCAGCCAATGTTGATACAGTACTCGTTTCACTGTGGATAATGACACAATCTTACCAGCTTCCGCCAGAATCTTCATAAGGTTTTTTGCTTTTGTTCTTGGGTTGATATACACATGTCAGACCAAAGCACGTTCATCTCAGAGACACAGAACCCGTCTCCTTCCCAAGCGGCACCTTCAGGTATCTAGAAATTGCACCCAAGGATGAACCAGAGTTATGCAAGTCCACAATTATCTTCCTGATATCTTGGCTGATTTCTTTAGACTTTCTCATGATGTTACACACAGAACCAGTGGATATCTGGTGTGATTTAAGATACATCCACTGGTGTGTCTCTAACTCAGATGTTGACAATAAATCTATCAGAGGCTTCCAAACACATGACATCATCATATGGGCCATACTGCCAAACTGGTTACAAAGTGGCTTAAGGATAACCAAGTCAATGTTTTGGAATGGCCATCACAAAGCCCTGATCTCAATCCTATTGAAAATGTATGGGCAAAGCTGATATGGCAGGTGTGAGCAAGGCGACCTACAGACATGGCTAAGTTACACCAGTTCTGTCAGGAGGAATGGGCCAAAATTCCTACCAACTATTGTGAGAAGCTTGTGGAAGGATATCCAAAACATTTGACCCAAGTCATACAGTTTAATGTGTGTATATACAGTATGTGTAAATATATACAGTTGAAACCAGAAGAATTTACATGTTCTAAGTTTTTCGGACTGGCAGCGTTGTGAAAAACCGTCCGGCAGAAAATCCGTTCAGCTGTTGTTCAGTGTGACCATTAAGAAAAACTGGAGTAAAACAAGCTGGGGTAATGACTGGTTTTGATGTGTGTTTCTTGTAGGAATATTGTAGGACTTCTTTTTATTTTAAGTGGAAAAGAATTAGTTTTCTCTTCAGGGGGGAATGAAACCCCCCTTACTTTATAAAATGCTATAATTATGTCATACATTTTATTTTATGGTAAGAAGTGGGATATGAAAGCAATAAAATTGTGAGCTCTTATTTATATTTATGATTAGGCTCCTAGTCATCCAGCGAGGGAGAGAACTGGAATCCTTCATTAAACCAGCATTTTTAGAATTATAATATGTGCATCTCTCAGCACTAGGGCAATAAAATCAGTATATTAACATCAGAAACAATTCAGCTGTGAAAAAGAGCATTCATAATTATAAAAGCAATATGCATGAGTATATGAAAGGGGGATATTCACCAATCAATTTAACATTAAGTATCAAGATAGAAAGAGACCAGAGGGTCGAATAAAAAGATCTATGAACACTTGTGTGAAGCTAGGGAGTAATGAAACATGTCAGATGACATGTTTCCAAGTAATCGTCGGTTTGACAATATAGCCAATTATGTTGGAGGCGATAATACCCATTTTTTTCAAGGGAAAGCTTTTTTTCAAGTTGGGCAACGTACCACAATTTTTGTTGTCAGTCCCCTTTATGAATCTCATATAACCTAAAAGGGGAAAAAATATTGGGACTTTACTGGAAAATTGGTAAGAGATAACTAGGGTCAATCACTGATAAATGGGGCCATCCTTTTCGGTATGTTGACTCTACTTTTAGGTAGGATGTGATTAGAGACAGCTAATGGAATAGTATTGTCATGGGGGCTGGCGCGGGTGCCATTGCCTGCCGCGGCCGCCCCCCTGCCCGCAGAGGGTCCGGCGCGGGTGCCGCAGCTACCAGCAACCATCCCCCTGCCACCCGAGGGCCAGTGCGCCGGTAATTTGGTCAATTGCCTTCGCTGGTCCTATATAAGGAATACGCCCCCAGCACTCTCTGCCAGATTGTTGGTGTGCGTTGCCTAGTTGAGAGTGTTGGAAAGTCCTGTCTGATTACCTGTGTACCAGTCCGTTCCGCTACGTTTCCTGACCTTGCCTGTTTGCCGCCTGCCCTGCCCGTCTGCCCGTCTCTGACCACGAACCTCTGCCGCCTGCCCTGACCTTCTGCCTGTCCCGACTACGCCTTTGGATTCCAATTCTGTACCACGCAGTACCCCGGCTGCCATTGCAAGCAAGTCACATCAGGGGTAGCGACCTGGTAGCCTCACGCCGCAGCAAGTCCATCCCGCATTGCGGCGGGCTCTGGTGAATACTGGGGGCTACTTAGGCTCCGTTCCCTGGCGTGGCTTAACTATCATCACTTGCGGTGGTCCAGCGAATCCACCGAAACCTCACAGTACAATCTGGCCATGGATTCCGCCAGGGTACCTCTGCCCAAACTCTGGGACGTTACGACGGCCATCGCACGGCAGAGTCAGCTTATTGACCAGCTCGCGGCCATGATGCAGAACCTTGCAGCCCGTCTACCTCTGCCTGCGGCTGCTGCCGCCACGCCGGCACCAGTTGCTCCTGCAGCCATGGTTCTACCTGCTCCTGCACCGGGACCTTCTCTGCATCTTCCGCTCCCTTCACGTTATGATGGAGACCCGAAGAAGTGCAGAGGCTTCATCAGTCAATGCTCAATCCACATTAAAGATGTTGGGGAATCAATTCCCTACCAAGCGGGCTAAGGTGGCCTTCAAAAATTAGCCCTCCCCTAACGGGCAAAGGGCTCTGGCCTGGACCACTCCCTAGGGGAAACCGAGGAATCCTTTCACAGCAAATCTACAAGCCTTCCTCCAGGGGTTCCGCACCGTCTTCGAGGAACCTGGCCGCACCTCCTCTGCTGCTGCAGCTCTGCTCCGTCTCCGTCAGGGCGACTCTACTGTGGGTCAGTACTCCTTTGCAGTTTCCGCACTCTAGCCTCTGAACTGGACTGGAACAATGAGGCGCTGGTGGCAACCTTCTGGCAAGGCCTCTCTGGTGCATTAAAGACGAGCTCGCTGGTCGGGACCTGCCATCCACTCTGGATGAACTGATTCGGTTGGCCACCCGAATCGACATACGGTTCGCTGAGAAACAACAAGAGATTCGCCTCCAACGGGAGGTCACCCGACCACGCCGGCTACCTCGTCTGGCTCCCATTTTTCAATGACCTCTACTTCCTCCGCCAATGGTTCCTGAGGACGAACCCATGCAGGTTGAGAGAGCCCACCTGACCCAGGAAGAACGCTCGCAGCGTCGTCTGTGGCAGCTATGCTTCTACTGTGGCGGTTCTGGCCACTTCATTGGCGACTGTCCGGTGCGCCCGGGAAACTCTCGCACCTAGGGCTCACAGGAGAGGCATCCCTAGGTGTCAATGCAGCCTCTCCCCATCTGACCATTCCCGTACTATGTGGAATTTCACCGGACAGCACCTTTCAAGCCACCGCCTTCCTTGATTCGGGGTCCGCTGGAAATTTTATCAGCCACGCGCTGGTATCCAAGTTTCGTCTCCCGGTGACCCCTCTGCAATAACCCATGTTCGTCTCCTCTGTCAGTGGCTAATGCCTCAAGGATGCTATTCGGTTCTGCACTGCGCCCCTCACCTTGGAGATAGGAGCTCTACACAAAGAGACTCTGACACTTCTCGTTCTGCCGGCTCCTTTTCTGAAATCCTCCTGGGCCTTCCTTGGTTGCAAGAGCATGCTTCGACTCTGTACTGGAATACTGGCGAAATTGTCCATTGGGGGCCTGCGTGCCACTCGCGATGCCTCTCTGTACTCCGTCCTGCTCTACGTTCTGCCTCTATAAAGCCTACAAAGCCTCTGCCAGGTCTGCCCACTCCTTACCAGGATCTAGCTGACGTCTTTTCCGAAAGAGAGGCCGAAACTCTTCCTCCGCACCGGCCGTTCAACTGTCCTATTGAGCTGCAACCCGGTACTACTCCTCCCTGAGGCAGAGTCTACCCTCTTTCTGTCCCTGAAACCAAAGTGATGTCGGAGTATATTCGGGAGAATCTCCGTAAAGGCTTTATACGCAAGTCCTCTTCGCTTGCGGGGGCTGGATTCTTCTTTGTCGAAAAGAAAGATGGAACTCTCTGGCCCTCTATTGATTATCGAGGACTAAATAAAATCACCATAAAAAATTGATACCCCCTGCCTCTGATCTCGGAACTGTTTGATCGCCTACGTGGCGCAAACATTTTTTCCAAGTTGGATTTACGCGGAGCTTACAACTTGATTCGTATCCGGAAAGGCGACGAATGGAAGATGGCCTTTAATACCCGTGATGGCCACTTCGAATATCTCGTCATGCCATCGGCCTCTGCAACGCTCCGGCTGTGTTCCAGAACTTCGTCAACGAGATCTTCCGCGACCTTCTCTACGTCTGCGTCATTGTCAATCTGGACGACATTTTAATCTTTTCTCTAGATCTAGAGACTCAACGCCACCCACGTCCGCCAGGTGCTCAGACGTCTCCGCACCCACCACTTTAAAGCCAAACTGGAGAAATGCCTCTTTGAACGCACCTCATTGCCCTTCTTAGGGTACATCGTTTTGGATCAAGGTCTCCAGATGGTTCCCTCCAAGCTTTCAGTGGTCCTGCAGTGGCCCCGACCGGTGGGTCTCCGGTCCATCCAGCGCTTTTTGGGGTTCGCAAACTATTACAGGCAGTTCGTCCCACAATTCTCCACGCTCGTGGCCCCACTGGTATCCCTCACAAAGAAGAATGCTAACCCCAAATCCTGGCCTCCTGAAGCCCAAGAAGCCTTAAATCGTCTTAAAGCAGCATTCGCTTCAGCTCCTGTTCTGTCTCACACACCGGACCCCCAAACGTCCCCTTTGTCCTAGAAGTGGACGCCTCCTCAGTAGGTGCCAGCGCTGTCCTTCTTCAATAGTCCTCCTCTGGGAGACTGCGTACTTGTGGTTTCTTTTCCAAGACCTTCACTCCTGCCGAATGTAACTACACAATCGGTGATAGTGAACTACTGGCCATAAAGTTAGCCCTAGAAGAATGGCGACACTTGCTGGAGGGGGGCTCGCCATCCCATTGAGATCTTCACCGATCACAAAAATCTCAAGTATCTTCAATCTGCTCAGCGATTGAATCCTCGGCAAGCCCGGTTTGGGCAAATCTTCTTCGCCCGCTTTAACGTCCTCCTTCACTTTCGGCCAGCCAAAAAGAACGTCAGTGCGGACGCCCTCTCTAGATACTCGGACACTGTGGCCTAGAGCCGCCTCTGGAGCACATAATTCCTCCTGAACGGCTCCTCACGGCAGCTCCCGTGGATCTTCAACATCTACCATCTGGGAAGACCTACATCCGTCCTGCCATACGGCCTCAAAGCCTTAAATGGGGACATTCCTCTCGAACAGCGGGCCATCCTGGGTCCACAAAATCTTTACAATTGATCTCACGCTACTATTGGTGCCCACTCTCGCTCAAGACGTTAGAGACCTTGTTTCCTGGCCTGTACCTCCTGTGCCCGTAACAAAGTCCTCGCCAGACCCGCGGTCTGCTTCTGCCTCTTCCGGTGCCAGAAAGACTTTTGGTCCCATATTGCCATGGATTTTGTTACAGACCTCCCGGCCTTCCTCTGGAAACACGGTCATCTGGATGGTGATGATAGATTTTCAAAGAATGGCTCACTTTGTTC
This sequence comes from Phyllomedusa bahiana, assembly GCA_025379985.1. NCBI lineage: Eukaryota > Metazoa > Chordata > Amphibia > Anura > Hylidae > Phyllomedusa > Phyllomedusa bahiana. Next base: position 15,887 of record JAODAL010022917.1, on the reverse strand, counting down.
CCCTGCCGGGGTTTCCCTCTGCCCCCCAGCTGACCCAGCACTTCTTCCACCCACATTTTTTCGGCTACAACGGGCTCCCATTGCATATTGTCTCGGATTGGGGGTCCAGTTTTTTGTCAAAAATTCTGGCGGCTCTATGTGCTCGTTGCAGGTTCAGCTGGACTTCTCGTCTGCATATCTCCCTCAAACCAATGGGCAGGTAAAAAAGGGTCAACCAAGTTTTTTGGGACCTATTTACATCATTTTGTGTCCGCCCGTTCAGGATAACTGGTCTGAGCTCCTCCCCTGGCAGAATTTTCGTATAATTTTCCCTTTGACTCAGAGTCTGCTGGAGCCCCCCTCCCTTTTTTTGTTGTATTTGGGCTACATCTCCGCCCGCCTCTCCCTCTGGCTACCTCGTCTCACGTCCCTGCCGTAGATGCCCAAGTACGGGACATCAAGGTACTTTGGCAAGTCACATGACAGGCCCTTCTAAGGGCCTCCGCTCGCACCAAGGGCCCCGGCTGAAAGGGACCGAAGACCTCCGCCCATATTTTAGCCGGTGATAGGGTTTGGTTATCTGCCAAGTACAATTCGCTTCAAGGTGCCCAGTTACAAGTTAGGCCCTAAGCATTTGGGTCCTTTTGTGGTACTTCGGCAAAATAAACCCGTGTCCTACAAGCTTCCCCCTTGCCTCCCACTCTTTCGTAACCCGAACGCCTTTCATGTCTCTCCCTCGAACCGGTGGTGCTGAAAACGCTTCTTCCGTGGATCTGTCTCGCCTTCTCCTGGTGCCAACTCTGATAACATCTTTAGGGCAAGGAGGTGCTGGCGGAGAAGACAGTGAGGGGAAGCGGTTCTTTCTTATAGATTGGAAGGGGTTCGGGCCTGACGAGCGTTCGGGAACCTGAGGCCAAATCTGTCCCCCTACCTCCTCTCTAAGTTCCGAAAAAAGGGGAGAGACCTAAAGAGGGGGGTACTGTCATGGGGCTGGCGCGGGGGCCGTTGCCCCCCGCGGCCGCCCCCTGCCCATAGGGGTTCGGCGCGGGTGCCGTGGCTACCCGCGACCATCCCCCTGCCAACCGAGTTCCGGCGCCGGGCCACTTACCCGTCCACGCTACTGTGTGCGCTGCTCTTGCCTGTCCCGGCTGCCGCGCGTGTACCCGCTGCCTAGGGCGTGCGCGCGACGGCTGGTCTGGATTTAAAGGGACAGTGCGCCGGTAATTTGGTCAATTGCTGGCCGCTGGTCCTATATAAGGAATATGCCCCCAGCACTCTCTGCCAGATTGTTAGTGTGCGTTGCCTAGTTGAGAATGTTGGAAAGTCCTGTCTGATTCCCCGTGTACCAGTCCGTTCTGCTACATTTCCTGACCTTGCCTGTTTGCCGCCCGCCCTGACCGTCTGCCCGTCTCTGACCATGAACCTCTGCCGCCTGCCCTGACCTTCTGCCTGTCCCCCATCTACGCCTTTGGATTCCGATTATGTACCACGCAGTACCCTGGCCGCCATCGCAAGCAAGTCACGTCAGGGGGAGCGACCTGGTAGCCTCACCAGAGCCCGCCGCAAAGCAGGATGGACTTGCTGCGGCGGGCTCTGGTGAATACCGGGGTCTACTTAGACTCCGCTCCCTGGCGTGGCTTAACTATCATCGCTTGCGGTGGTCCAGCGAATCCACCGAACCCTCACAAGTATTTATCTATTTGGCCCATTACATCCTCTTTAGGAAGTGGCAGAAATATGGCTGGTTTATCTTGTTGGAATTGAAGAAAAAACATTAAGTGTGACATGTATGAAAACTGTCTTGGTCTAAGAATTTTCTTATTGCCCATAGCAACCAATCAGGGTTCCCCTTTCATTTTTTCAGAGCTCTATATGAAATGACAGGGGAACGCTGATTGGTTGCTATAGGCAACAAGAAAAGTCTTAGACCAAGACAGTTTTCATACATGTCCCCCTAAATGTGAGTAAATTAAATTATTATCTTGTTGATCTCTACATACTGCTGCTCCAGTCCTTTATATTGTGATACTGTGGCATTGTAATCTTTTCAAGGAGGGTTTCTTCCTAGCACAGATGCAGGTGTTTTTTTTATAATTCCAAAAGTAAATTAGTGTTCTGTGAGTTCAGGAAAAGACAAATGAGCACAATAAATTACTTGAGGATGATAACCAGGAAGTTAAATGTTAACCCCTCAAAGGGGTTGCCTCACTATGTTGATTCATCTTACCTCAGTCCTGCTTTCTTGGTTTCACTTTGAATTCAGGGGCGTGTTTACTGGCTTCTACTAGGCTGCAATAGAAGCCAGGTCTGTAGCTATAGCAACCAGTGCTGGCAGCCTATCAGGAGAGATCAAACAGGACTGTAGCTATAGCGACCTGAGGAGTTGATGCAGCCCATACAAGAGGGCTACTGGAATAGGTAGGATACTGTTAATGGACACATATTGCAAAGTGACTTGTTTCTGCAAAATCTTTAACATAAAAAGCAATCCTTGTAGTGAGACAACCCCTTTTAAGCATCAGGCCTGGAAAGGCCTTCATGACCAGCAAAATTTTTTAGTTTTTGCCTCCTTGCGTTTCAACTTCAGTCTTGACTTTTTTTATTTTTTTTGATGACACAATTGTATGAGGACTTGTTTTATGCGGGAGAATTTCTGGTTTTTGGGAGCATAGTTTGAGTTTACATATAAATTGCTGCAGGTTTTTTTTCATTTTTGTAACTTTTTTAATTAGATTATTTCTACAGGTTATTACAGTCTTGCAGATACCTAATATGTGTAGATTTTTTGTGTGTAATTTATGCACAATAATTTTTTATTAAATATTTATTTTTATTAAATTTTTCCAAGCTAATTTTTTTTTTTAGTAATGTATTAGCACACTTGGATATGCTAATACATTACAATCTGTGTCAGTTTGACACAGGCTGCAATCAGGGCAGCACATAGTGTGCCCTGAGTGCAGGCTTGTTATGCAGACAGTTGTATATGGTGGATGTCATACATATGGGGTGGTGAGCTGGCCAACTTATTTGTTTGTTTTTTGTTATGCAGACAGCCCTGGGGCTACTCTAGGTCTCTAGTTCTGACTGTACAGACATTCCCAGGGCTCCATCGAATCACCGAGGGTCCCGACAATGGAGCAGGGGAATCTCCTTTGATCATGCTGCAGTCATGGACCGCAGCAATAAAGGGGTTAAGCAATGGGGATGAGGAGCTTCCTCCACTCCCTAGCTCTCACAGAGGCTGCTCTAGGAACTGAACTGTTAACTACAGCTCTGTTCCTAGTGCAGTGAGCTGCAAAACTCCTCTTTCTGCTGCGACGTCTTAAGACCTCGCTGCAGAGAGAAGATGTACCACCCGCCATCTATAGTCAAAAATTCAAAACATGACCCATGAGCCACTTTTGACAACTGTGAAGAACAAATGTCTGTTAGAAACAACATTTTTTTATAATAGGACCTGTAGTATAGCTGCATTTCAAAGCAAAATGCCCCCAAAAATTCAAAGCATGACCCTTGAGCCACTTTGGACAATTGTGAAGAACAAATGTCTGTTAGAAACAACATTTTTTTATAATAGGACCTGTAGTATTGCTGCATTTCAAAGCAGCAAAAAAATTATAAAAATGACTTCTCTGCCACTGTTAAAAATTGTGAGGAAGAAATGCCACTTAGAAGCCACATTTCTGTTCCAAAGGACCATGATTATTGCTGTATCTAAAAGAAACATGCCCCCAAAAAAAATTTTTAAATATGCCCTTACTCCCCCCAACTTTTAAAAAAATTGTGGGGAAAAATTTCCATTTAAAACCACATTTCTGTTCCAAAGGGCCCATAAATTATTGCTGAATCTAAACACTACAGGGCCCCCAAAAAAATTAAAAAAATATGACTTCTCGGGGCCACTTTTAAAAAAATTGTGGGGGAGAAAGGGCCATTTAAAAAGGGCCACATTTCTGTTCCAAAGACCAAAAATTATAGCTTATCTCAAGCAACATGACCTCAAAACCATGGGCCCAATGCGAAAACTTCTAAAGTTTAAAGTGAGAAAAATGGAATAAGGGTGTTATCATGAAACCTTTGCGGTCTTTTACAGCCCTCACAAAAAACCCCCAAGCAAAATAATTTTTTGGGAAAAAAGAGAATAAAAATTGCAGTAAGAAATATCTTTTTAAAAAACATTTTTAAAGAGGACCATTTCTGTTTGAAAGGAATGTGAAGTAGCCCGGGAAAAACCTTAATTCGGTGCCCCTTCCAAAATTTGGGGGCCCACAACATCTCGAGACCCATCCTGATTTTTTAAAGAAAGTCAAACGATCCAATTATCTGTGGAAACCCGGGATGCGTTTTTTTTCTTAATGACTCCTCCAGCTGTGCTGAAGGTTGCTCAGAATAACGCGGGCTGCTGGGCAGGAAAACACCTCTTTTGGCGGTGGCAAACGGCCCGGGCCAGTTTTCGTCCATTTTGGGAAACCAAAAAGTCTTTTTGGGGTTTTCCGGAACACATCCCAAAAAACATAGGTGTTGAGACGCAGATAGCCCGGGGCACCATGATCTTATGCTGGGTCTCTGTTTTGTTGGTTGTGTCCCTTTAAATTGCAGCGTTTGGTGAGGTGGTAAAATAAAGTTTTGCCAAGGTCCCCCAATTAGGCTTCTGCCCCCTTTGGGCCTGGGGGCTGCCCTACAGCAAAATTGGAATTTTAAATTTCGGGCCCACGTCCTAAATGTTTTTCCCAACGGCCCATTTGGGGGAACGTAAACAAGCCCCCCCCAGATGTCTCCATTAAATAAAACAGAAAAGGGGCTCCTTTCCCTTTCACTTTACCTTTTTTTGGGGGTGGGGGGGAAGGAAATTTGCTGATTTTTGTTTTGAAACCGGGTTCCGGGAGGGTAAACCCCCCAGAAAACCGGGTTGTTATTTTGTGGCCTTAATGGGGAGGATCTGTTGGGGAAAATTTGGACCCACCCAAAAAGGCCTATGTGAAGAGGGGACCCTTTTAAAAATTTCCCCAACCCCTCGGGGTCGAGGGGCACTGGCAAACTAATCCCCCAAAACTTCCTCCCACCCCTCAAATTCGCCCAAACCCCTTTTTTCCAAGGCAGGGACGTCGGTAACGTCGGTGTCTAGGAATACCTCCTCCTCTCCTCCCTCCGTCCTCCGGCACAGCTTCAACACAGCCCTGACTTGCCTGAGTGATGCACCCTGAGAAGCTGATGCGCCACCTTGCACTAGCTCTGGACCCCGAACCACTGCCTAATGAAGAACGATAAAATTGAAACTGTCGGGCCTTGTGGATTGGACGGAGAGAAAGGCTCCGTGTCGCATCTGGGCCCGGGCTCCTCCTCCGTCGCTGGCGGGCCCTTTTTGTTTCAGAGTGTCCAACGATCTTTCCCAAAGAACTAAGATCACCCACAATGCTCATGCTAAAAGGGGCTTGTCCGCATGACCATTTTGGTGGTTTCTTTTCAAAATTTGGCAAGGATGGTGCAGAGCTTTTCCCCTGCCTCCCTCTCGGGGTTTCAACACCCGGGGGTCCCACCGCGGCTTGTCGGGCCATTTTGTCCCCTTTCGTTTGCTTTAAATGGCTTTGGGCGCTGCTGCCACAATCCTGGAAATGGGAGGGGGGAAATTTCCGGGCGTGTTCCCAAAGTCAAAAAATGAACGGTTGAGGGGGAGGCCGGGGGGCCTGACGCTAAACCCGCACCCAGGGGGGGAGGGAAGAAAGGGGGTGGGGAACGGGAAGTGCGAATTTAGACTTTGGCCTTCCAAGCAGGCAGTCCCGCCCCGGGGTTTGCTCTTTAAAAATTTTTGGGCCCGAAAAAGGTTCATGACATGTCCCGGGCAAGGGATGTGCCCCACCCCTCCCATCTTAAGGGCGGCCACCCAGATTTGGGCCCGTTATCGCACACCACCTTGCCTGGAAAAGGGTTTTTGGGGCACCCCCCCAAACCCCGGGGTCTGGGTTGCGGAGAGCCGTCCACAGCCCCGGGACCTGTGTGTGGAGGGTTCTCCAAGACAGTTTTAATTTTAAACCCACGGCCTGGTTTCCTTTTGGGCACGTGTTGCCCCCAGAGGCCCTTTGGGGGAAAAACCCTGCACCACCCCCCCTCCCCCGGGTTTTGAGACCCGTGGCCGAGCCTGAGACCCCACCGTCACCCCCAGGGGACATCCCCCCAGCTCACCCAGTAAACGGGTCACAGAGATATATGGCCCTTTGGCCGTGCCTTACTAGCCCAAATTGTGGGTGGTCGTTTGGATTTTTGGGGAAACAGAGGGCGGGCCCAAAACGCGCTTTGAAATTTTGGGAGACACGGGGGCTTGCCAGGGCGGGGAAGGTTTTTCCCTGGCCCAAAGAAATCCCTTTGCTCGGATCGGTTTTGGGGGGCAGGCAAGGGGGCCATGACATGGCGGAACCCATCTGTGTCACCAAGACGGAAAGGCAACGATTTCCAAGGCCAAAAGCCTGGCAAGTGCGACCATCAGTGCTTTTGCATTGGGATGGGATTGGTTTAAAGTGTTTCATCGCTCCCAAACCTGAAGACAGAAGCTGGCTGCTAGAACTGGCCACTCGTACGGCGTGCAGGTCGTCAATCTGGGTGGAAGGATAAGGGGTAGGATGGGTCTCTTCTGGTGTGCTGGTGGTACTCGTCAGCGATGGTGGAGGTAGGCTGAAGCAGAGCTGAACCCTGATCATGACTCTGAGAGAGACATGGGCCAAGCTTGAGGAACGCTTGGTGGTGCGGAGGAGGAGGCGAGACAGAGGTGGTGACAGTGGTATGGAGGCCCGGCTTCGGTCCTGGCCTTTTTGGCCAAGTGTTTGCCTCCATATTCAACTCATGCAATCGCTGCAATGTGACTATACATGTTCGTGGTGGGTAAACCATCCTATGGTTCTTGCCTCAACTATGCGTTTTATTGCAAAGGCGGCTTAAATGCCATCACTGGGTGAATCAAGGGCTTGCTCAAAGAAGGCCCAGGCTTGTGAGGTCCTGGACCTTTTGACGGCGATAAGCGGGAGCTGGGGTTTTGCGCTGACCGTGGCTGGCAGAATCATGTCAGCGGACTTCTCGACCGCACTCTCCCTTTTTGAGAGGCTGAACCCGTACTGACACTACCCCCAAAGCGTAATCCTCTCCTCGTCCAGTGATGAAGCGCTCGCAAGCAAATTCTGCTGATAAGAGACCACGTTGGGATCCGCAATGTCGTCATCATCATCATCAACACAGGTGAATTCGTCGACCTGAGACATTCAGCAACCAAGGAGCTGCGGGACTACCCATAGCCTAGAGGGACTGCAAAGTGGCGTGTGCCGACCGGCCCGGGATTTTTGCCGATTGACGACCGTCTTACCTCTCCTCCTACTGAAGGCTCAGTAACTGGGCGTCAGAGAAGCAGCAGAAAATCATCCTCTTTTGGCCTCTTGAACTTTTAACATGCCTTCTGACCCCAACCGATTTGTCATCAAAGAGGTTCTTCTAGAAAATGATTTACCATCAGTGGGGTGGGTACACGAGTTGAGACATTTGGCTGCTTCAAGGATGACGGATGCAGGTGATGCTGATGAAGACATTTTGTGGCCGTGACTAGGGAGGACGGGAGGCAAGTCTGCTGATGCAGGTGGCATTAACCACAGGAAAGGACAAATTGGCGACGCTGTTCGTTACTGAGATTCACGAGGCCCTGACCCAGCGATGACCAGGCCTGACGGTCTGCAAACTGACGATCCGCTGGCATTCCGTGTGTCGCAGCACTGGAAGGACACCTTCTCTCGTACCACTACCTCCATGATCCTACCCCCCTCTTTGCTCACTTACCACCTGAATTTCGCTCCAATGTTCATAAATAATAAAAAAATTTTTGAAGGTATGAATAGTTTTGGAAGTCTCTTATTAAAAGACGGCAAATCACAGCTATTCTCAATCCCTCAATCAAAACAAAATTTGCTGGATTCAAATTTATCTGCAAAAGTAGATCTATCAACAAAAGCTGGCCTGCGCCAAAGTTAAAAAACCACGTTATTGAAATGTAATTCCTGAATAATAAAAGATATTTTGTCACCAATCATTTCACCTGTGGTGACTACAAAATTGTCTGCATTTCAAATTTAACTGCAAAGTAGAATCTTAATCAACAAAGCTGGCCTTCGCCAAAGTGAAAAAACACGTATCGGAAAAGGGTATTCGGGATAATAAAAGGTATTTTTGGCACCTATCAATTCACCTATGGTGACCTACAAAATTGCTATATTCAAAAATTTCACTGCAAAGTAGATCTATCAAAAAAGCTGGCCTGCGCCAAAAATGTGAAAAAACACGTATCTGAAAATCTATTCGGATAATACAAGGAATTTTTGGCACCTTTCAATTCACCTGTGGTGACTACAAAATGCAGTATTCACATTAAGTGCAATGGCCCCAATGAACAAAGCTTAGGTGCCAAAAGTCAAAAAAGACGTATCTGTAATTGTAATTCCGGATAATAAAAGGGTATTTTTTGGCACCTATCAATTCACCTGTGTAACTACACAATTGCTGGTAAAAAATTTTTTTTTTTTTTATCAAATTTAAACTGCAAGGTGGGGCTCTATCAACAAATCTGGACTGGGCAAAAGTGCAAAAAACCCGTATCTGTAATATATTCGGAAAATAAATGGTTTTTTTTGGCACATATCTATTCACCTGGTGTAACTACACAATTGCTGGATCAAATTTAACTGCAAGGTGGGCTCTATCAACAAATTTGTAACTGGCAAAAGTGCAAAAAACACGTATCTGTAATGTATTGATAATAAAAAGGTATTTTATTGGCCCTACTATTCACCTGTGGTAACTACACAATGCTGGATTGCAAATTTAACGGCGAGGTGGCTCTAACAACCAAACTGGACTGGGCAAAAGTGCAAAAAACACGTATCTGGTGGTAATGTAATCGGATAAATAAAGGTATTTTTTTTTTTTTGGCACCTATCAATTCACCTGTGGGTGTACTACAAAATTGCAGTATTCACATTTAAGTGAAAGGTTCCTCAATGGACAAAGCTGTAGTGGGTGCCAAAGTGAAAAAACACGTATCTGTAATGTAATTCGGATAAAAAAGGTAATTTTGGGCACCTTTCAATCACCTGTTGGTGACTACAAAATTGCATATCACATTTAAGTTGCAAGGTGCCTCATGGACAAAGCTGTAGTGCGCCAAGTGAATAAACACGTAATGTAATGTATTCGGGATAATAAAAGGATTTATGCACCTATCAATTCACCTGTGTTGACTACAAAATTGCAGTATTTCACAATTAAGTGCAAGGTGCCTCAATGAACAAAGCAGTAGTGAAGCCAAAGCAAAAACACGTATCATAATGTATTCGGATAATGAAAAGGTATTTTTTGGCACCTATCAATTCACGCTGTGGTAACCATACACAATTGCTGGATTCAAATTTAACTGCAAGGTGGCCTATCAACAATCTGGGACTGGACAAAAGAGCAAAAAACCCGTATCTGTACTGTATTCGGATAATAACAGGTATTTTTTAGGCACCTATCAATTTCACACCTGTGTAACTTACACATAGCTGGATTCAAATTTAACTGCAAGGTGGCTCTATCAACAAATCTGACTGGGGCAAAAAGGAAAAAAACACGTATCTGTAATGTATTCGGATAATAAAAAAGGTATTTTTTTTGGCACCTATCAATTCCCCCTGTGGTAACTACACAATTCTGGATGTCAAATTTTAACTGCAAGGTTTGCTCTATCAACAAATCTGGGATGTGCAAAAAGTGGAAAAAACAACGTATCTGTAATGAATTCGGATAATAAACAGGTATTGTTGTTTGGCACCTATCAATTCACCTGTGGTAACTACACAATTGTCTTGATTCAAATTAACTGCAAGGTGGCTCTATCAACAAAACTGGACGGGAAAAATTGCAAAAAACACGTATCTGTAATGTATTCGGATAATAAAAAGGTATTTTTTTGCACCTATCAATCACCTGTGGTAACTACAACATTGCTGGATTCAAATTTAACTGCAGTGGCTCTATCAACAAATCTGGACGGGCAAAAGTGGAAAAAAAACGTATATTTAATGTATTCGGATATTAAATGGTATTTTTTTTGGCACCTATCAATTCACCTGTGGTAACTACGGCAATTGCTGGATAAATTTAACTGCAAGTGGGCTCTATCAACAAATCTGGACTGGGCAAAAGGCAAAAAACCGTATCTGTAATGTATTCGCTAATAAAAGGTATTTTTTGCACCTATCAATTCACCTGTGGTAACTACACAATTGCTGGATCAATTTAACTGCAAGGGTGCTCTATCAAACAAATCTGGACTGGGCAAATGTGCAAAAAACTACGTACTGTAATGTATTCGGATAATAGAAGGTATTTTTTTGCACCTATCAAACCTTGCTGACTAAAAAATTGCTGGATTCAAATTTAACTAACAGCAAGGTGGATATATCACAAAGGTGGAATGGGCAAAATTGAAAATGGAACACCTTGTCTGAAATTATACAATAATTAAAGTGATTTTGGTGCACCTAACTAAGAGACCGGCAGTTAACTAAAAAGAGGTGTATCCTAATATAAGTTCAGGCTGCCCAATATCCAAGAAATATTTCAATAGAGAAACTGTTATAATAAAGTCTATTGCAGCTGTAATGTCTCACTAAGTCTTGGTGAACTTTATCCAGTATTCTTTATAGATCACCGCTTGTCTGTGGTTTCGCCCGCGGGGGTCCCCCCCCCTGCCCCGCTCCCCCCCCGTGCTTTACGAGCGGTAGATGCTCCTTAAAAAATCTCTACCTAACTACATAAAAATCCTTCCAATCCTCTAATCAAACTAAGTATTAAAGATCACAGCTAACAGTAGCGCTTTCTCTGTGAAGAAATAGATTAATTTCGCTGAGCTGTTTGGACACAAGCAGAGCGCACGTCCTACTGCTCTGAGACGCTGAGAGACACTGAGGCTGAACAGGAAGGGCATTTCTATGTAAAACGAGGTCATGTGATTTTTCCAGCCAATCGCAACCATACACACCCCAGTCGTGACGTCGCACAAAAATTTCCTCACACTGCTCTATTCTGTAAGCTGATTTGCTGGTCGCCAAAATGACAGGAAGCGCCGAAAATGGCGCGATCTTAATAGATGATGCACAGATTTTAACCTAAATTATCGCATGATCTAAAAATTTCGATCAACATAAAAATTGTGCCGATTTCAACTTTGTCGATAATAATCGCTCAACACTAGTACTCACTAGTGACAAGTGTGAGTGCTTTGCCTTATCGCATTCATCTGGTGGACCCACCATAGTCAGGTTCAGCAGCCCTGGGGCAGGGCTTATATGATGTAAATACGTGCTTTGTTTCTGTAATCTATATTATGCAAAAGTATACACAATATCACACTATCTTCTTGTAGTTGTATGTAATCACTGAATTTTTCATATAATAAAGTTAATAAAGCATTGGGGGTTGCCTTCTTTAACCCCTTACCTGCCTATGACGGATGAGGACGTCCTAGCCCCGGGAAGCGGCTTTGACACGGGCTCGCGGCGCGATCCCGCTTCACAGCCGCCGGGTGTTAGCGACTAATTGCAGCTAACACCCGGCGGTTTCAGCACAGGCGGGCGACGTTGCCCGCCTGTGCTGTTTAACCCATCAGGCGCCGCGGCAAAGATGGCCGCTGCATCTAAATGACTGAAAAGCGGTGCCGCGCACCATTTTTCAGTCCGATCGAGACATCAGCGATAAGATCGCTGAGTCCCGATGGGCTAACATGGCACCGCAGAGCCTTGTGAAGGCTCTGATCACTGCCATGTTCCTGTTTGCCCCACTTCCGTCCAAAGACAGGAAGTGGGGAAACCGCCATCTTTGTACATCCTAATGCATTGCTTATGCAATGCATTAGGCTATATTTACGATCGCGCCCCCTATTGGTCAAGCACCATAGGGGGGCTAAATGTTAAAGTAAAAAAAAAAAATAATAAAGATTTAAAGTACAAAAAAAAAATATTAAAAGTTCAAATCACCCCCCTTCCCCGATTTTACAAATAAAAACAATAAAATAATAAAGAAGTTACACATATTTGGTATTGACACGTCCAAAAAAGTCTGATCTATAAAAATATAATAGAATTTATCCCGTACGCTGAACACCGTAGAAGAAAAAAAAATTACAAACGCCAAAATTGCGTTTTTTTGGACATTTCACGTCATATAAAAATTGGAATAAAAGTAATAAAAAAAGTCGCATCCATTTCAATGTGCTAGTATTAAAAAGTACACATCTGCCCGCAAAAAATACCGCCTCACTGACATCCGTAGGTGTTAATAAAAAAAAGTTATTGGTCGCACAAAATGCCGCCGTGCACATATTTCAAGAATAGAAAATGTTTGGAATTTTTTTCACGATACCAAAAAATAACGGAAACCCTACATGTTTGGTATTGCCGGATGCGTAACAACCTTTAGAATACAGATAACACATAATTTTTACCGAAGAATAAACTCCGTAAAAACAAACCTCCCGCAAACATGCCGCAAGTAAGTTTTTTCACATTTTGCCCCACTTAGAATTTTTTTCCCTTTCCCTAGTATAGTCTATAGTAATATAAATAACACCACTAGAAAGTACAACTTGTCCCGCATAATAAAAGCCCTTATATGTCTATGTAGGTGGAAAAATAAAAAAGTTAAGGCTTTCAGAATGCAAAGAGCAAAAAAATTTAGAGACATATTATTATGACCGTCCGTCAGGAAGGGGTTAAAGTGTATCTGACACCCAGCAAATAGTTGGCAAAACATTTGGTACCAGAAGTGTTAAACATACGGCAGAAGGTTTTTTTTATTAGAGGAGTGTTGTTAGCAACCTCCTGACCTTATTAGTAAAAATGTTAGCAAAATTCCGATAGTCCGGAATTTTGAACCTCCATCTAATAATCCAGAATATAGTGTGAAATTGTGTAAAACATGTATCTCTTTAAGAAGAAAAAGGTTGTAAATATATCTGTTGATATTTCAGTCTGGGAGCAGGCTCCCTATTGTGTTTTGGACAATAAGTGGTGACAATGTGTTGCATTGAGTGAATCGGGGGATAAAGTGTATAAAAGATGCTGAAACAACTGATGTGGTTACACGTTTGCAAAGGGTAAAAATTGAAAGGAACAAGGAATTGAATGCTATTGCATTCAATTCCTTAATAGGTTGGATTTTGTTACGTGCTAATAGGAAACAGCATTAAGAACGTATTTAGTTCTTGGGAAAAACAAACAAACAAGTGAGATAGCGATTAAGAGGTGTTTTTAATACATAGGACAAATAGCTATATCGGTTTTTGTTTTGGGAAAATAGCAATCCGGTATATAAGAGACCCTGTAATAGCTAAGACCCATGTCTCTTTATCTGGCATGTTATCTCTAGCAGGAGACATCATGCAGCGTAAACAGTTAGAAGTGATATTAAGTGTCCAATAAGCAGAACGAAAGCATACTTGTCCCAAATTAATGGGATAGAGGTCTGATGTCCTCAAATATGCAGTTACTTTCTAGACAGGTTTCAGTCTGTGTTTACAGAGTCAAATATTGTCAATGTTTGGATTTCTTTGTTGTAAATTTGCTTTTGTATTGTGTTCTGTGTTGCCAGAATGTTGAGCCACCAGGCGAAAATGTGTAATTTTTGTTAATGCGCATTTGTTTGTTATTATGGTTCTGTCCTGTCCTATGAACATAGATACCTCCACATGGAAAAGTTTAAGTATAGTCCACAAAACTTGATGTACAGCCCTATTATGGTCCCGGGAGTGTAGAGCCTTGAGTGTGGGAAAATTCTTGTTCTTTGGCAGTGGATGAGAACAGTTTTGCAGCCATTAACATTGCCATGATATAGACTTGAAGAAAGTATATTTATATCTAGAAAGGTTAGATGGCCGCATATTGTGAATTAACTAAGCTTACTATTTACTATAAGAAAAGTTACTTATTAGAATGACTGACATGTTTGTGTTTTCTTCCAGGCAATCTTTCCTGATATATTGAGTTAAAATTTTAACTGCTTATTCCTAAAGTTATGAGCAATTGGTCTTTTATTGAAGGAAAAAGGTTTGTTTGCTGTCATTGACGTGTTTTTGTGTTTTACAGGAATTAAGTAACAGTCTGAAGACACGATGTATGGGTACATAGAAAATATAACTTGTGTAACCTCGTAGTTTATGCCTTGTAAGTATAACTATGCAAGTCATGTCTGGTGTTGGGTGTTTACTAAAGAAAAGTAAGGTGTGATATAAGCTATCCCATAAATTGTGTTTTGATTAAAGATAAATCCACGGGTAATTTACCTGAGCCTCATTTTGAAACCTGCATTCTGTACACACACCCATTTTAAGATTTATTGCAAAAGTATTTTGTTCGTAATATTTTTAGGCCGCCTCTTGCAATGTCTTTTTATTTTCCCTTCCCCCGAACGTTGAACTGTCGGGGGGGTGTGTGGGGATTAATTTTCTTTTACTTGCAGGAGGGGGAAAAAAAATTTCTAGGATTAGTTTGAGCGATTTTTATCGACAAAGTTGAAATCGGAAAGGTTTTTTTGGGACAAAATTTTCAATCATGCGTTTAAGTTAAAATCTGGCATCATCTTTAAGATTCGCCATTTTCGGCGCTTTCCTGTCATTTTGGGGGACGCAAATAGTTTTCAGAAAAGGGGTGAGTGTTGTGCGACGTCATACGGGGATTGAGGTTGCGATTGGGGGAAAAAAATCACATGACCTCTTTTAAAACTAGAACCCCTTCCCGTTCACCCTTAGTGTCTCTAGCGCTCATGGGAAATAGGACGTGCCCTTTTGGGGCCAAACAGCTCAGCGAAATTAGTCATTTCTCACAGAGAAACCTCCATTAGCTGTGATCCTTCCATTTATTAAATTTAGGATTGAAGATTTTATTATTTAAGCTAGAGAATTTTAAAGACCCTCTACCGCTGAAAAGTCACGGGGGGGCGGCGGGGGGGGGGCGCGGGCGAAAAAGAAAAGCTCTATCTAAAAAGAACACTGATAAAGTTCACCAAGATTAGTGTAGACATTCACGCAATTTTTATTTTTAACAGTTTGCTTTTAAAATATTTCCGGTTTTGGGGCGCCTGAATTTATATTGGATACCATCATTTCTAGTAAGCAGGTTCTTTGTTAGGTGCAAACCTCCCCTTTTTTATCAGCATACATTTTAATAGGGTTCATTTTTATTTTACCCATTCCACCTTGTTGAATATCCACCCTTTCAGTTAAATTACAAACCGCAATTTGTATCAGCACGGTTTTTGTTGCCCCAAAAATACCCTTATCTACAAAAATAACAATACGTGTTTTTTTTTTTTTTGCCACCCCGCTTTGTTCATTGACGCGCATCCAGAAATCTAAAACGCAATTCTATAGTCACCACAGGGGAATTTAAAGGGGGCAAAAAAAAACTGGTACATACAAAAATAACATATACGTTTTTTACTTTTGGCACCCCGCTTTTGTTCATTGACCAGCATTCCAAAAATTAAAAAAGCAATTTTAAATCACCCCAGGTAATTGAAAAGGTGCAAAAAAACCGTGTAAATTTTAAAGAAAAAAAACAGATACGGTTTTTTGCTTTTGTGCACCCCGTTTGTTCATTGAGCGCAAACCACGTAAATCTTAAAAAACAATTTTATAGCACCACGGGGAATTGAAAGGTGCAAAAAATACCCTGTATTATAGGAACAAACAATACGTGTTTTTTGACTTTTGCGAAACCCCGCTTTGTTTATTGACGAGCATCCCCGTAAAACTTAAAAACCCCAAAAAAGTCCCCCCAAGGGGAAAAGAAAGGTGCAAAAAAACCGTGTATTATACAAAACAAACAGATATTTTTTTTGTT